>CAUYQU010089809.1:0-182479 GCA_963574635.1 Cheracebus regulus | reverse complement strand
GTATTTTCTCCTTTATTTCAATCCGAGTAAATCTGACGATTATGTGTCTTGGGGTTGGTCTTCTTGAGGAATATCTTTGTGGGGTTCTCTGTATTGCCTGGAGTTGAATATTGTTGTGCCCTACTTGTTTAGGAAAATGTTCCTGGATAATATTCTGAAAAATATTTTCCAGCTTGGTTTCATTCTCTTCGTCACTTTCAGGTATACCTATTAAGCGTAAATTAGGTCTTTTCACATAGTCCCATATTTCTTGGAGATTTTGCTCATTCCTTTTTATCCTTTTTTCTCTGATCTTATCTTCTCGTTTCATTTGATTCTTCGACCTCTAATATCCTCTCTTCTGCTTGTTCAATTTGACTATTAAAACCTGTGCATACCTCACGGATTTCTCATATTGTGTTTTTCAGCTCCATTAATTCATTCATATTCCTCTCTAACTTGTCCATTCTCATTAGCATTTCCTCAAACCTTTTTTCAAAGTTGTTAGTTTCTTTGTATTGGGTGAGAACGTATTCTTTTAGCCCACAGAAGTTTCCCATTATCCACCTTCTGAAGCCTAACTCAGTTAATTCTTCGCACTCGTTTTCTATCAGGCCTTGTTCCGTTACTGATGAGGAACTAGTGTCCTCTGTAGAAGAATAGACATTCTGGTTTTGAGTGTTCTCAGTTTTTTTACAGTGGCTTCTTGGCATCTTTATGGTTTTATCCATCTGTCGTCTTTGTAATTACCAACTTTCAAATTAGGTCTCTGAGTGGACGTCCAGCTTGTTAATTCCCAGCTCTGGAATTTATGTAATTTTCACTGTGGCGACCTGCAACGCTGACCAAAACAGCAGCGTTGAAATTCATGGTGCTTTTCTACCTGGGGGGTCTCTGGTCTGGCTTCTCAGTCCCTTTTTCAATCAGCTGAATGGACTGCTCTACCTTCCCAGAGCTCCAAACATCCAAAAGGAGACCCAGTCCCATTCACTCTGCACCAAGAACCGCTGGGCCAAGGTGCCAGCAAAACAGCCGCGCCAGCCAAAAGGGTTATGCTAGCTACCTATGGGACTCCTCTGCTGGGAATGTCCTGGTCTTTGGGCACCAAAAATTCATCCATGAGTGTGGCGTCCACTTGCTCTCTGTGCTTTCACTGGGAGCTGCAATCCTAAGCTGCTAGTGATCGGCCATCTTAGATCTCTCTTCTTGAAACTTTGTGGACTTTTGACTTAATGCTGAAATGAGTTAAAACTTTGGGCGACTTTTGGGAAGGCATAATTGGTTTTGAAATATAAGAACATGAGCTTTGAGAGGGGCTAGGAGCAGAATGATATGGTTTGGCTGTGTCCTCACCCGAATCTCATCTTGAATACCCAAGTGTTGTGGGGAGGACCCGGTGGTAGGTAACTGAATCATGGAGGCAGGTCTTTCCCATGCTGTTCTCATGATAATGAATAAGTCTCATGAGATCTGATGGTTTCATAGGGGAGAGTTTCCCTGCACAAGCTCTCTCTTTGCCTGCTGCCATCCATATAAGATGTGACTTGTTCTTCCTTGCTTTCCACCATAATTGTGAGGCCTCCTCAGCCACGTGGAACTGTAAGTCCATTAAACCTCTCTTTCTTTTGTGAACTACCCAGTCTTAGGTATATCTTTATTAGCAGTGTGAGAATGGACTAATACAATATATACAATATGTCTCCTTAAAGTCTTAGCATAAGCAACTTCATTTTGTTTGGTTTGATTTGGCGGGGTCTAGTGCATGAGCTCAGTCCAAAACAATGATCTACCATAATTTTGTTTAAAAAATTCCTCCTTTTTGGTCAGGTTCTCACTTAGGTGAGAGTGTGACCAAATCTTAGAGCCTTAGCACCACTCTCAGTTACCATCATTTTTTTTTCTGGTCTCAGCATGTCATTCATAGGTTACAGTGGCCTCATGGTTGCACATTTCTTTCTTTCTTTTTTTTCCTTTTTTTTTTTTTTTGATACAGAGTTTCATTCTATCACCAGGCTGGAATGCAGTGGTGCAATCTCGGCTCACTGCACTGCCTCCCAGGTTCAAGCAGTTCTCCTGCCTCAGTCTCCTGAGTAGCTGGGACTATAGGCACGTGCCACCACACCCAGCTACTTTTTGCTTTTTTAGTATAGAGACAGGAGTTACCATGTTGACCAGGATGGTCTTGATCTCTTCACCTTGTGATCCACCCACCTCAGCCTCCCAAAGTGCTGCAATTACAGGCATGAGCCACCGCACCCAGTCTTTCTTTCAGCTTTTGTCATTCCACTTGAAGAGAGACCATTTGATATTCTAGAGATGGCTGCATGAAAGCATGTAAAACATTTGAGAGACTCCAGTACACCAGGGGGAGACTATTATTATGACAACAGGAGGATAATACCAAGAGTTTGAAGTATTTTCCTTATCAAGGGTCCCCTCAAACCAAACCACCTAAAATCAAATAGATCAAAGAATGAGATAAAGAGTCTACTCACTTAACTAAAGTCTCTTTGTTAATCTACGACAACTGAAACTCTATAATACCTTATGTTTTCACCATGGGCTATGACTGCCAGCAGCTGCATAGATACTTTTCTGTTTGGCCAATTCTATTATTTAGCATAACTTTCACAAGATAATTTAAAGTCTGTTGTGTGACAATAGCCTTTACAGTAGAATCTGCTACAGAACCTATTGTAAGGGATACATTTCTAATCATTGCTTCTTTTATTCCAAATCCTTCCAAATGGAAAAAGGACCTAATAAATGATGGCCCTCTATTATAGAAGAGTGAAGGCCTCCCAGCAATATTCTCTTTAACCCATGAGTGGGTTAAGAGGAATGAACCAATCTTCAGTTTCTGACTGATGATGAGGCAACGTATGCAGTGTTCAAGTTTCTCACCTACACTGGACCTTCATATTTTATCTATCAAAGTATAAGATTATCCATGTATAAGGCTGGCTGCAAAATCCTTCACAAATAAAAGTATATACCATACGTGCACAAAACAGACTGCTTTTTCATTTCTGTTGTTCATAGAGGCATAAACAAGAAAAAATACTCAAGAATAGGAGTCTCATGATAGTAGAAGTCTTGATCCGTGGTCTTGGGAAAAGCTGTTCACATAAAGGATGCCATCTTCTTCTCTGGGGAGAGACCTCTCTGGTTAGCTTTACCTTAAGGGTTACAATAGGTATACAGTTCTAAGAGTATGAAGGGAACTTTCTCAGTTGTGAGACTGTTAACTCAAAATTCAAGATTCCAAAGTTTTGCTGCATTGTGGATGCCAAGGACAGTTTTTCTCTGATGTCCTCAGAAGATCCAATCTTTGGGTTCTAGATTGTGAAGGGATTGATTGTCCTCAGTGAGCCATAAAAAGCTTTCTTTACCTGATGAAAATACTCTGTGGCATAATAACATTAGTAATAACGTTAGCCCTCTTGCATGGGAGAGTTTTTATGCAATGAGAAAACATGCATGGAAAATAGCAATTTAATAAAATCCCCTTTTAAATGTTTTAATGACTCATCAGGTGACCAAATGTAACTGAAGTGTTGATACTTTTCCTAGGAATATGGGATCAAACATTGGTTATTAACTATTTTAGCAATTTATAAGTCATCATGCCAATATATTCAATTTGGGTAATTTTATGTTTTCTATGATGAGTCATGGAATGCAGAAATTTTTTTGTTTTGTTTTGTTTTTTGTTTTTTAGATGGAGTCTCACTCTGTCACCCAGAATGGAGTGCAGTGGTGTAGTCTCAGCTCACTGCAACCTCTGTCTCCCAGGTTCAAGCAATTCTTCTGTCTAAGCCTGAGTAGCTGGGACTACAGGCATGAACCACCATGCCTGGCTAATTTTTTTGTATTTTTAGTAGAGACGGGGTTTCACCATATTGGCTAGGCTGGTCTCTAACTCCTGACATTGTGATCCCCCACCTCGGCCTCCCAAAGTTCTGGGATTACAGGAGTGAACCACTGTGCCCAGCCAGAATTTTTAATAATAAAAGCTTTAAGGACTCAGGAAGGACAAGGTGGACATCCTGGTTTTCCATGAGTCCATGCTTAATTAACATTAGACTTGTATCCTCTTGAATACCAGTTGTTTCACCAAATTAGGTGCATAACACTGGTAACTGATGGGTTATCATAGGTAATTTGATTTAGACCGTGGAATTCATTCAAACTGTATATATAAACAATTTTGGTATCAGCTTACTTAGTGTAAAAATCTGACAAAAGTATTTTCTTAGTGTTTAATTAATTTTCGTTCTACTTAGATTATCAGTTTTATAACCCAGTCAGTCTTTTCATTAAAGTTCCAGGAATTCTTCCCTAGTTCAAATGATATGATTCTAAAGTTCTTAGAAACCTGTATTCAAGAGTGCTTTTTAGGGTCCTTTCCATCCTTTCATCAACTTCCTATAAGATACCATATGTAGGATTCTGATTGCTTGTGAAATTTTCAGAAACTGCACCAGCATTAAGCAATTAACTGTGGAAATAACTTTAAATAGTTAAAAACACAATTGTCAAGGAAATTTGGTTATTTCTGTGGTTTACAATAACTTAGCATAATCATAACTATGATTGATGACATACACTCAGACATATTAGAATTTTTTAAATCCCATACAATTTTGGGAAATAGATTAATACCATTCGCTAAGATACAACCTGATGAAGATTAAACTTTTAAAAATTTGTGTCAATGCCTTGCATGTAACTATCATGTCAAATAATTCTTTTTATTTCTCTTCTTGATGATTCAGGGGACCTTTGCAGCATCTCAAAGTTAGAGATCAGAAAACACAATTTTGAAGCTGAAATTTGATTTTGGAAAGCCTATTCAAATATGTTAGAGGTTTAAAACACTTGCTATTATGAAATAAAACTCCAGGTTACCACAAGTCATTCATTTAGCCAAAATGATTATGCAAAAGAAATTTGTAAGGCAAAAAACGTTATTCACTGATAAAAAGAAGACTTAGCTTTTCAAGCAATCTGTCTCTTGTCTTTCCCTTTTTTTTTGTTTTTTGGTAGTTTATTCAAAAGGCAAACAAAAACCTTTCGTTGTCTTTTAATATGACATGAAAATCTTGTTCAAGAGAGAAAGCCAAATTTCACCCTTGCATTAATGTACTATTAATGTCAACACCAATTTGTAATAAAATCTTACAGACAAATCATTCTAATGTTTAGCAGTTTGATCATACAGTGAGAATCTCATAAATCTTTTATAACCCTTTACAAATTTTTGTTAAAGAGCAGATCAGTGCTTTAAGAAAACCCTGTTTGTGTTTTTATTTTGATGTTCAATTTACAGAAAATCCAGAAAATACTCCTTTAAATTCAATATGTTCACACACATAATTTTTTACAAGATTTTTTGCAAATCTTCCACAACTTGTTCAAACCTTTAGCTTATTATAACTTAAAACAGTCTTTTAGATTTTTAGGCAAAACAAACAGATAAAAAACCACATTCTCATGCTTCCTTATAATCTTTTACTAAAAACACATTTCAATTTTCTTATATAGCTTACATGTAAAACTGTTTCTCAATTACATGTTACAATGTAAACTCTTGGTGACTTTTACTTTTGGTGAAACCTTAGTAAGTTCAGGATTTTAATTATGTACTACATGTGGAGCCAAGGACCCAGCCAGAAGTGCAGATAAGGTCTGACTCTTTCCAGCACCTAACTGCACGTATCCTAGGCTTTACCTAGCTGTAAAGCAGTCAAGTTGTACAGGTAAGAGTTATAGTGGCATTTTAGGAAGCATTTGGAAAGCCTAATCACCTTTAAATTGTACATTTCTTGCATAAACTCTCTTTCATACATTAGTTCATGACTTACACAAACCAAATACAACATGCTTGGACTTTCTGACTTGACCTAAACTTCCCTCTGTTTAAACTGGTTGTTTAAACAGTAAAGTTTACTTTATGACAAGAATTTACCAAACAAGATCCTTTCTTATATAAAATTTCTTTATAACCTTCTTTGCATAGCTAGGAGACATGACTAATTGCACATATCCCCAGGTCTTATCTAGAATCTAATCCTCCAAAATAAATTGAACAATTTTAAAAAATCAAGCAGTTTATGAATTTAAAGCATTTAGCAAACCTAGTATATGACCTGCATAACTTAGACAGAATTTTTACATTTTTGATGATATTTTACCAATAATCTTTAAAACTGTCTTTATTTCCCAAAGATTACTTAAGTCACACAAACTAAATAAAAGGCATTAAACATTTTACTTTTCTGACAAAATACTTAAGATCGTCTTATTATTAAACCAATTAATTAAAACTATTTTATATTACATATACAACACATATTAATATTCAGAAGATAAAGAACTGATTTCCTAAGCCAAGAATTGAACCACAAACCCAGGTGGCCCTTGTGAGAAGAGAAAGAAAGCATGGCCACATGGTTACAAGGTCAAGCTCCCAAGGACATGACTGACAAATTTGCTGGGCCATCTTGAACAACAGGCCTATGGAGCCCTAGGCACACATTTTATCCTAAGGTACCCCCTTTTTTTTATGACAGAACAATACAGAAAGACATATAAAGCACACTCGATTCACTACAGCTTAAGACCAGCCTCAGAATTCTTTTCTGTATTAATCAAAACTTTACAGAGGAGTTAAACAGTGTCTTTTAATATTCATTTAACCAGTTTGAAGAGAGAGAATGAGGCCAGAGTCTGACTGATAAGAATTCTTACCCTTTTGCAGCATCCAGGTTTCTGGGTTCTCTCTCCCTGAGCAGCCCTAGCAACCCTGCTCAACTGTATGCAAACAGACACATTGCCATAAATTAAGAATAGTCACACCTAGTTTACAAATTTTGGAGAAATTAGGCATAGAGAGAAATAATGACTCAAATTCTATTTAAGAAAGTATGTTCAACACACTTAAAGTATCAGGAAGCCTAAAATCCAAAAAGTTAGTTTAAGGATAGAAAGCACTTGTGCTTCATCAATTCCTGCAGGCCTGACAAAGGTAGCCTAGGAGCTCCTGATAAATAAAACAAATGATGACTTGCTAGAAATGCATAGGAAACAAAATATCCACAAAACCAAATAAAAGCCTTCCACTAGAAACTAAATAACATTAGGGTTTTATATATGCGTACGCAAGCAAAGTCAAAGGACACTAAACAGCAAACAAATGAACATTAGAAGCAAAAACAAGTAAACAGGAAACTATCCTAAATGTTCCTACTCAATCTACCCTGGAGGATACAGTGTTACCCAGGGCCCCCCACCAAAAAAAGCCCACATAATGAATATTTTATTCCTGATGCACAGTTAAGTACCCTTAAGTCCACCAATATCACCATACATTCTGTGCAATCAAGAAATTCACTCTATGCACATGACCAGTAAGTATTCCAATGCCAGCACTATCCACACAAAACAGTAAACATAGTTGGAAGCAATGCAATCATGTATGTGAAATTTGGCTCCACACTAAATCCATCTTCATGCTTAACTGTATTTTAAAAATATTGCCAAACTGCCAATGTATTTCTTTACAATACAACTTATTTTACTTTAATCGAGACTAAGAGCTTTAACTATGAAAATGTTAATTAGCCAAATATCTCCAATTCTCTATTAGGTTTTAAAGAATATTTTATTATCTAAACTTTTTCCACATCTTTCTCCCCTACTTACTGGTTCCTTACTACGTTGTTCCATAAATAACCTTTTCAAGTCTGTAATTGGAGCTAACTTTTACATAACTTCTGAATTAGATGAAATTATTCTTTTTCTCATTAATAGCTTTTCTGGCACATTTTGTAAATAGAATTATGTGTTAACTAGAATTCGTATCCTTAGTAACCTAAAACTTCAGTGATATCTTAAAAAGCAAGAAACCCTGAACTATGAGATATGGACATTTATAGCTAAGAACAATTCCAATTCTACAATGTTTAGAAATATATTTCCCCATATCACAACGCTTTCTTAATTGGAAATGACCCAGATATTCAATAAGCATCAAAAATAATTTTAAGATTTTAATTTACACAAAAAGTTTACCTAAAACATCCCATTTGCATGTACTTATTTCATTTTTAAACAGTTTATCTAGATTACTTCTGTAAACTGAGATATTAGTATTATTTAAAGTTAGTTATTTCCTTGTTAACCACATTTTTTATAGCCAGTGAATATCAGGTGCTCACCAAACCTAAGTAAGAGCATCAAAGTTAAGTACATAGATATTTTTGCCAACAACTCAGAAGATTTAGTTAACATTAAATTCCTCTCATTTGTCAAAAAAAAAAAAGAAAGAAAGAAAAAGGCACACAAACCAAGATCATTTTGTTTTGGCTGGGTTTATAGTTTTGTAACTATCTGTGCCAAATCCCAATACCTCAAAATATCTAACAGAGACAAATATAAAAACCAGATAAAAATGTATGCTGACAATTCTGAAGGCATTTCTATTTTTATGTTACCAATCATTTAAAAACCAACTTGTTTAGTAAAGTACTTATTCACTCATAAATTAAGTAAATAAGTCTGAGCAATTTTCATGTGAACTTGAAAATTGCTCAGATTTATTAATTTATGAGTACTCTTTTACTTACAGAATGATTTGGTAGACACAACATATAATAAGTGTGCATACAATTAAACACATCTAGACATGTCTGAACACACAAATGAAGATTCAACAGCTTTTACCTTGGAACCCTACCTATGAGATAGCAATACAAGCTCACTGGTTTTACTTTGTTTGTCCCAATAGGTAATCCTGAAGGCTGTGAGCCAAAATTTCAGGTAAAGCAGTTTCCATGGCAGTTTGATTTTTAGAGGCCACACCTCCCCAGACTGCAGAGAACACTGGGGCAAACAGTACCAAAGGAGAGCATCACCCTAAGACCAGGTCCCCTGCTTAGAGCAGCAGCACAAAAGGGATACATGCAACTCCACCCCACTTCCCTATTCAACAGCAAACTTCAGATTCCAAACAATATTGGGGCCCAACAGTGTTGCAACTGTGAGAGAAAATTCTAAGGAGAGTTTAGTACTAGACCACAGAAACTCTGCCAAGGGTATCCCCTTTGGAGAGGCTGAGGTCTGGGGGATACCCCAGGGCATCCCACTCTAGGGTCTAATCTTAGAGTATCAGATGCCTCTGACCGTAGGTGGGCACCAGTGTCACTTTGCATTCTTTCCCTACAGAGGTGATGGCCTACTGTGAGCTTTTCTTTTGTCCTTAGATGAAGGTCTCAACTTCCAGCATCCTTATAATTTGATAAGGCCACATTTTCCCATGCATCCCATTTCACTAGTGATAGCCATGAACTTTAATGATAAGAATTGGAGACTGGGTGGGTTTCTTCTGCTGTTAGCCAGTCGAGTAGGGTAAGGGAAGAATTTAATGTAGAAAAGAAAGTTTAAGTCATGTGAAATGCATGCGAGTTTGCCCCAAGCTGTACCACATGTAGGAATAAGGGACCACAACCAGAAAAAATAGAAAAGTCCTTTTCAGAGCAGCCCAGTCAGAAATCTGCAGTTGCCTCTGTGTTTAGGCACAGCCCACCAAGGGGCCCAAGTTGGAAAGGAAAAGAGAGAGAAAGAGATTCCCCTGTATGGAGCAGAAAAGAAAAGGAGAAAAATCGCAAACTCCAGGCTTACCTCCCGGCTGGCTCGCCAAAATATGTCACTGGAGGAGTGTGTCCAGGTTCTTTGCATCTTGAACAAAGAATTGGACAAAATGCACAAACAAAGCCAGGAAAGAATGAAGCAAAAAAAGGCAGATTTATTGAAAAGTAAAGTGGAGTGGGCATGAGCATAGGGTCTCAACAGTGCAGTTACAGAATTTTCTGGAGTTTAAATACCTTCTAGAGATTTCCATTGGTTACTCAGTGTACATCCTATGTAAACGAAGAGGATGAAGTAAAGTTACAAAGTCATTTAATAGTCGCATGCCCAGTATAAATGAAGAGGATATTTCCTATCATATCTGAAGTGTTTCCATTTGATTTAGTTCTAAGAAGTCCTCAGATTCCCTGCCTCCAGGCCTATTCTCCTGCCTCAGAATGACTGCAGCCACAGCCAACCTCCGAAGAACAGATGTTATGTTTGTCAAAAAGAAATAAAAAAAACACCCTGAGCTAGAAAAACAACCCAGCCAAGCCCAACAGTAAGAAAAGAAATGTTTATTGTTGTTTTATACCACTGTTTGGAGGTAATTTCTTACATAGCAATAAATAATATACCACCCTACCAGAGTCAAAGCTGGGTGGTAAGCAGAAACTCTTGTCAGTGGAGTAAAAGTTAATAAACAGAGGAGATGTGGGGGCTCAAGGCTTGAAGATATGAGGCTAAGTTTAAAATTAGGAACTTTATTTAAAGTTAGGATTTAAAATTAGGAACTTCAGTTAGTGTTTAGGTTATACGGGTTATGGTGAAGGAGGGAGCTGAATGCTGAGAGCTGGCTCTGTTTTCTGGGCTGAGGGAGTGCAATATATGTTATCTTTATGGTTCTTTCTATAAAAGCTATGCTAAGGTCAGACGAATAAACAGGGAAGTAGGGATTCAGAATAAGTCAGCCTAGTTAGAACTGTTCTAAGTGACCTACCTGGATACCTTTTAATGAACCAATACACCAATCCCCCAGCTGCCATATGGTTGAAGAACTGCTGTGGTAGCCACCTCACCCAGAACAGATGAGAAGTTACCCTTTACCCCAGGGCACCTTACAGCCATTAACTGACTGATATAGGGATACACAAAGCCCCCCTAGCCTCAATGTTTGACAATTCCATGGTGCTAGTCTTACTTCAAAGCTCCCCATTATATCAGACTGAGCCTACATTCCAGCTGAAATCACATCTTGATTAGCTTCATTCACTGACCAGATTCACCTGATATCACTCCCTTAATGATTTGTGCTAGAATTCCTGCTGCAGGCTCTGCTGCTACAGAATCCAAGCTAAGACACAAGGTTTATCATGCATATGCTGATAGCATCTATTTTGCTGCACCTTTCAGAAACCATGATTGACCCAGATAGGATGCAGTGGTGAGAACCCCAACAAGAGCTGCTTTATATCATGGATATTAAATATGTAGAGCCTCTTAGCTGTAAGAGGAAAATGTAAGGGGAAATAAGAGGATTTGAGGATTTGGTCCATAACAAGTAGAAAAGAGGGGTACACAGGTGATTTTCTCCTAATTTTCAAGACTAGTTTGTAAAGAACCACCACAGGCCATTGTCAGGCAATATATGAATATCTTTGCAATACTAGTCTCACTCTCCTGGGGTGATTTTATGATTTTAGTTTATGTCCCAGTCCTCTCCACACTTGCTTGAGAACACTGGGGAAAACAGTATAATAAATTAGATACTGGCACCTATATTTGATGCTTCTATCATAGAAGAAAATGTGAACAAGGTTACATGAAGTTACATGACATGGGATCACCAAAGAGTTCCCAGAAAGAATTAAAGCAAAGATTTAAATGAATCTAAGAAATTCACTTATCTGGGAGATGTCTATTCCTGAAAAAGAATATAACAAAAATCCCTACCATTGTCATGTTCAAGGTATAGCAAATGGAGGTAATTATCTCAAACCCCAAGACTGTTTTACTCAGCCCCTTCTTCCACCCCCACTGCTGGCAAATGGGCTGTTACTCAGAGAAATTTGACTCAGGGAGAAAAGGATATGGCTCAACCTGCTGATAATCTACAGACACGACCATCATCAAAACAGCCAGTGGGGCTCCCATTTCTACCATGTACCCATCTCCCATCTCTGCCTGAATCAGGCCTAACTTCAGCTGTTCAGAAATGCTGGAGAGGTACAGAACCCACCAGAGCTGCCTGCCCTGGGGTCAAACATCTCCCTAGGAATGGCTCCAAACCTCTCCATTTACTCTGAACTTTTTACATTTTCATTTGGAAAAAAAACACTGAAGTCAGTAAACTTGGGTCTGTGACTGCCACCAACTCTCTGTGAGCCAGAGCCCTTCCCCTCTATTTGCCTTGGTTTTGTCAGCTGCAAAATAGAGAGATTTATTTTAATCAGTGTGTCTGCTTCCAAAAATGCTGGTTCAGAGAGATGACTCATACAAAAAAGACTCAGTATAAAAACTAGGGATCACTGCAAACCATAACCCCCACATGGGGAATTCCCAGCATTTTGAGCATGATAAAGGCTTTCTCTAATAAATAAATGTGTTTGACATTGTTTAAGCCAAAAAACACTGACCGCAGAAACTTTTTTGGTGGAATACTTACTTAAATTCCATGCAAACTGTAGGAGCCTTTCAGGCTTCTTAGGTCAGTGATTGCTGTGAAGATATTTTTTTTAGATGAGATTCACATTTAAACCAGTAGACTTGTAATAAAGCAGATTAGCTTCCAATTAGTTAAAGGTCTTAAGAGTAAAGTCTGAGGTTTTCCCAAGAAGGGACTGCAATGTAGGAAACCAGCCTGAGTTTCCAGCCTTTGAGACATATAGTTCTCTATTACATGAGAAAGAGAGAGAGATGAGTAGATGTAGATATCTATAGATTAGATATAGATGAGATATCCTGTTGCTTCTCGGGAGAACTCTGACTTATACGCTGGTATTGTGTTGTGGCTGAACCAAATACCAGTATAGAGTAATATAGTTCTTCATTCTCTGCTTTTTATCATCTCATAGATTCTAAATTCTCTCAAGGATTTTCCATAAAAGAAATAATTCTCTTCTGCAGGAAATGAGGGACAATGTAGTGAAAAAAAGTATGTATTAAAAGGCAAGACAATCAGTTTCCACACCCCAAGTGATCAAGGGGTGTGGAAACTGATTGTCTTGCCTTTTAATACATTGTACATTTAATATATTTACATTAAATATTAAATAATACATTGGGTTAACACATTACTATATTAAATGTATTATTAATTTAATGATACAGTAAATTAATGTGACCTGTTTATCTAAGACAATCACTTGCTGAACTGAATTTTAGTGGTCCTTTCAAGTTCTGAAATCTGTGATTTTCTGACTTAATGGCTAGTGTGCTTGAGAAATTAAGTCTAGATCATCTCTTGACAATAAACCTCTTAACAACCCCACCATGGCTGGGTTTCTTTGAAGGAGAAGATGCCATTGTTAACCCAAGTTCCTGGCAGTTTCTGATTCAAATTGTCCCTCAATAAAGGTCTTTTCATGCTAATGAACAATTTCTAAAAGATACTTGGCTTTGGCTTAGTATATTATGCAGTTCATTTGGAATCCCAAAGGAACTCTTATTCTGGCATAGATATCCCATCTAAATAGTCCCTTGAAAGAAGCAATCATCACAAATAGAATGGAATCCTTTATAATGTCTGTTATGGGAAAAATTTTTATCCTCTTAATGACCTGTATTTCTCGTCTACAAAAATACTGATAATTAGAATTTCTACCCTTTTGTGTTATTTTAAATATGATAATAAGTATAAAATCCTTAGCAAAATGCTTGGCACAATGGAAGTGCTCAAAAGTTATTAGTTATTATAACCAGAACAAACAACAGCTTCTTAGATTGTCGTCACAGACTGTAACTGAAAATTCTTGTTTGGGAACACATTATTTGCCCTAAATACACAGTAAAGCAATGTATGAATCTTCGTCCAGAAATGCAAGTGAGCACCAAAATATGGCTTTATTTTTTATCATTTCACTTAACTTCTCTGTCTTACAGTCTGCAAGGGTAGTGGAAACTTACTCTCAGTCAATTTGGGCTCTCTTTTTCCAAGGTTTGTCTTAGTTTCCAGGAGCCTCTAATGGAGCTAAGGCATTGAATGGTGGGTTTGGAGGTAGAGGCCCCTTGTCCTTCAGTTCCCTGTCTCATGTGTGTTCAGTGGGATGTCTATAGTTACAGTCCTTGAGCACGGCCCTTGCAGATCAGGGCTGAGATTTCCTGTCTTCACAGCCCCTTTAAGTCCAGCCTTCCCCTGTCCTACTTCCCTGACATGCATGGGGACAGGGGCATGGGCATCTTTCTGCTGCCTCCTTGCCTCTCTAGAGTATACAAATCTCGTCAAGACTGTCTACAGCAGCCTGTCTGCCCAGACATTTCCACATTGTTTCCTGCGGTCTTACCTCCTCAGGGCTGTGCTTGGTAAATAAAGATTTTTCTGCTCCTAGATCCCTGGTGCAGGGGTAGGATTTCTGCTTTACTTTTGCTATACTTTCCTCAGAAGCATTTCGCATAATCTCTTTCTGGGTTTAGGTGTTTGCACATGTAAGAGTCCAAAAACTCAGTAACTGTTCTCTGAATACTGCTGAGGGTTTGTTGGAATAGGAGAAAAGTGACGTGCTTAGAGAAAAGAAACACAAACGGAAAATTACACACATTTTTCCCGCCACGAGGAAAGTATCAATGACAGTCTACTTTAATTCAATGTTTATGAAAGAAAAATTTCAGAAACATTTAATTTCAGTTAAACATTTTCAGTTAAAAACATGATCTGAGTCCAAACTTCTAACTGGCCAAATGGAGAAAGCATTGCAGGGAATCGTGAGAGTGAAATCACAAAACCTCATCCAGGAGATCTCAGGGCTGCTGTTGCTGGCATGCCCCTCTGTGTTTGGTACACTCTGGCTTGCAAGTAACAGAAAACCAACGTCAACTAGCTGACTCCAAAGATTGAGATGTCTCCTGGAAGGCAAGGGCAGTGACAGCCAATTCCAGGGCCTGGAACATGGTCAGCAGCCCTCAGTCTCTTCTTAAACCCTTTTTTGGTCTCTATTTCTTCCACCCTTGTAACAGCAAACATAGGAGCATTCAGGAGCCCAAAGTTCCTGAATTTTACATTACTGGTAGGTTCAGCCATCTGGAAAGAGACTGACGAGTTTCAGACCAAAGTCCAAATTCCCTGGGAAGGAAACAATTGACCCATTTTAGATCCAGTGTTCACTCTGCACGAGCAAATTGTGGCCAGGGTCTAACCTACATTTGAACTAACATAGCAGCTCCCAAGTTAAGCATGTGGAGAAGATGAAAGAAAGGGTGGTTCCTAGAAGAAGGAGGGAATACACAAAAAAGGAAATGTGTGAATTTTGGGCACACAAAATAATGGAATCCAGTCAACAACTCCATGTTAAAATGCTTTTCCAAGTCCAACCTGCCCACAAACCCACTCACAAAGTATGGGAGAAAGGACAAATAGAAAATCATCTTTATGAAAACAGTTTAGGAGCCCTGAATCATTGTTTGGTAATGGACTTTTGAAAAAACAACATTCAGATTACAGAGAAGCAAGGAAAACAGTAAAGAGACAGATCGCACTAACTTGAGTGAGGGACAAGCTTAGATTTTCATCTCAAGAAGCCAGAGAAACCTTTTGCCAGAGTGACTCTGAAGATTAATAATAGTTGAAAGAGGGATGGAAAATAACTCGAAAGGCCCTACCGCAGTACAGTAATATTTGCTTTATTGTGGCTTCATGAAAAGACTTAGTGACATTGCTCACTCTGCCCTTGGGGACAGAGGGACAGAGAACACAATGGGAATGGACCGCTGGCTGCTCAGAACTAGTTTTACAAGTCTGAAAAATGGGAGATCAAAACAGAAAACCATAAAAGACAAGGCCAAGTCCTTACACTCTCAACCCCACACAAAACAAACAAACGACCTTAGTAACAGCCCCATTTTTAGTTAAGAAGAGATTTGAGATTTAATTGTTCATCTTTACTCAGGAGACTAACAAAGGATAGACAAGAAGCTAACCATGCTGGTTGCCTGTGGGGAAATGGAATAGCCAGGCTCTAGGGATAAGAAAGAAACTTCACCATATGCTCTATTAGATTCTTTACATTTTGACCCGTGTGATAGCTAATTTAAAAAATAATTAAAACAGTTTAAAAGTATAGGATCATTAATAGATAGTGGGAGAAAAGAATGGATGGAGACCAAGTTACTGGCCAGGTTTTATGTTTACATTTTCTAATAGAAAGAAGGAGCTATTTGGGGGCTGAGGCAAGGGGATTCCTCTAGCCCAAGAGTTTTAGAGGCTGCAGTGAGTTTTGATGGTGCCACTGCGCTATAAACCTGGGTGACAGTGTGAGATCCTGTCTCAACACCACCAAAAAATAGAAGGTTATTTTGAAAATGCAGCTTCTGGATATAAGGATAGTGCAATTTAAAATGCTAGTCCAAATTTATATTCCCAGAAACACTTTCCATGGACATGCTAACAGTAGGTTCTACCTTTCTCTTTGTGATGAGAAATGTATAAAAAGGAAAAAGTCATCCTAAAGCTGTCCCATGATGTCCTCCCAGCTTCCCCACCCTGCTTGGCCCCCCACCTTGTCAGCACTGATGTCCAGTGAAGGGATTAGATGTGTTGTAGCTGGAATTGGTCCCTCTACTCCTACCTGAACATGGGGAACTATCTTTGCACACTTGTGCCTGTAGGAGGGCCAATCTCTCTATGGACACAGGAACACACTACAGAATCAAACATTTACTGACAGCTTTCTGTGTGCTCACCATTACACTGCAGATCAGAGTATATAGGGAAATAAAATGTAAGTCCCACCCTTAAGGGTCATGTTCGGTCAGGGCACATAATAAATATGCATAATTTGGCATAGTGATGTTAAAGCCTATTTATTGATTCTGTCTCCTTTTTTCAGGTACGTAAAAATGAAAGCCTTAGAAGTAATTTAAAAAAATCATTCTCTTACAATAATGGAGATCTGTTCCTCAACACCACTAATTTCAAAATGAGAGCAACTTGCATCAGCATAATGCATTCTTTGGTGATTTTTTACAATTCAAAAAACCTAAGGCTTGTTTCCATTTCAGAAGGACAAGCCCTCCTGTTCCTCTTTAATTTTCTCCTGGCTTTTATCCTAAAGCATCCGTCCTAATCATTTTATTTGCTTTTCATATTTGGCCCTTTCACTTGATCTTTCATCTCATGGAAGCTTACCACAGCCTTTCTCTTTCCATGAATCAGTCAAACAAAAGAATATCCAATTCATACATTTATTAGGTTTCTTCTAGGGGCTGGGAAATGGTGGCTGTCCTCAAATATATAAAACATTCTTACATAGAAACAAACTTACCACATAAGACACAGAAGACTATGATCAATGTTTAGCTATAAAGAGGTAGATTCCAGCAAAGCATGAGAACAAATTTTTGAACCATTCAGTCTGCCTAGGATTGACATGGGCAGCTTTGAAAGTGTTGAGTTCCTCTTACCTCTATGAGTCCACACCAAGAGTGGATGACTATTTCTGAGGAATATGAATGAGAAGAGAGGGTTGAGACTCAGAGGGTTGCCTGAGCAGGACCAGATGCATCATTCGGGGGCTCAGTGAAAAATAAAAATGTCAAAAAATTATTCAGAATGTCAAGATGGTGAAAGTCAAGCAGTAAACCAAGAGCATGAGGCCATGGGCAGTTGCACAGGAAACATGCTCATGAAGCCAGCCTTGGGTCAGAGCACTGACTGAACTTGAGAGATGGCTTGGGTTTCTTCCAAAACTCAGAAGGTATGAAGTTTGTGCCAAAATCAACCATCCTGGGTCATGGAATTTAGAATAAGAAGATAGAGTGATTGATGGGCCCAGGAATTTAAATCTGGATACAGAAACCATTAGGTCCCCCATCTTGTGCTTTGATACTGTATGGAAAATGTTCTGTGTCTATGCGTTTTCTCAAGGAAGAACATCCAGAGCTTTCATCTGATTATAAAAAACGCCTGACAGCCTCCCTGCAAAAGTCAAGAACCTCTCATCCAACCAGTGGCCCAGGGATGGCTTTGAATCAGGCCTAACACCAATGTGTAAACTTTCTTAAAACATTATGAGATTGTGTGTGTGTGTGTGTGTGTGTGTGTGTGTGTGTGTATGTGTGTGTGTGTTAGCTCATCGGCTATCGTTATTGTATTTTATGTGTGGCCCAAAGCAATTCTTCTTTTTCCAATCATATTGGAAAAGAAGAATTGGCAATTCTTTTTCCAATCATGTTGGAAGAAAAGAAGAATTGGTTTCTTTTTCATCTTGGACTGAGACAAGCAAAAAGATTGAAAACACCTGCTCTAATCAGACACCTTCATTTTGTCTATGAGGAAAACTAAGTTCAGAGGGGGCAGAATGACTTTATAAAGTTGGAGAGCTAGTTCTTTTGCATTGTTTTAGACCTTCAAAGGTTTAGAGGGTTTTTTATTACTATAACTCAACCAATTAATTGCAATGGCCTCGTCAGCAAATTTTGTTTTAGTCTTGGTTTTACTCATTTTATCATTCTATCTTAACCTTCAAGCAATATTCTGATTCATATTTTATATAAGTATCCAACATTGGTTGTCACTTTGTAACTTTATTTGTAATTTTATGGCATTAGCTTCCAAAATCCTTACATTGGTTTCTCAAAAAAAATATTGAAGATACATTTTAGGAATATTAATGTTGGCATTCTGCTTTAGTCACGGGATTGACAGAATAAAATTTCAGTCGTAGGAAATTTTGAACCAAGAGAAGGTGCTGGCACCATGTTCATTTATCCTCTCCTGTTATGCAAGCATGACTGCAAAAATAAGCAACTTTAATCAGAAATGCCAGCATATGTAGAAACAATACAGATTTATAAGTGAATGTTACTTGTACATTTCCTTTATCAAGCCTCTGTGGTTTTTGCTTTTAAAGGTAGACATGTTAAAACTTGGGTAATCCTTTTCTCCACCACTCAACTTCCTCTTTGATCTCTCCTCACTAGCATTTTCCTGGCTTGGCCAGAGAATTATTTCCAGTTCACACAGTCTCCTTAGAGTCTCTCAGCCCATTCAGGTCTTCAGCTCTATATCATATTTTTGCAGTATAGTCTCTTGATAAAATTTTTATTTAATCTTTACAAATACCTCACAATGTGTAGCCAATTGTATTTTCAAAAATGGCTATGCCAATATATCTCAATCCATAAATTCCTGTAGTATGATGTTGACACTCTTCCATCAAAAGGTGGGGTCTGTGTTTGATCCTCTTGAGTCCAGGTGGGCCTGGAATATGTTGTATGTGATTCTCCATGACCTCTTAAGGGAAGACAAAAAAGATGATAGAATTTCTCCCCTGCTCACCTCCCTTGGGACATGTGCCTTCGGGACTCTCAGCTGGCATGTAGGAAATCCAGCCATTCTGAAGCTGCCATGCTGGAGACAGCACATGGGGAAACTATGGAAAGAGAGACCCAAGGAACCCCAACTTCTCCAGTCCCAGCTATTTGAGCTGTCCCAGCCCAGGCACCAGATGTAAGTGAGTAAATCTCCAGATGAGTCCAGCCCCAGCTTTCAGCCACAACTAATGCTGAATAGAGCAGAAATGAGCCACTCCAATCCCCACCTAGATTGCTGATTTGTGAGCAAAATAGATGTGTTCTTGTTTTAAACCATGAAGTTTTGGGTTCATTCATTACAAGTCATAGTAACTGGAACAGCAGGTAATGTTACTTTCAGGATTCACTTGGGTGCATGTAATTTCCAAGACTTATTTAAGCTTGAAAGCAAATGTCTCAGCTTATATAACTGAAATTCCAGGCTCATGCTGATGTGCCTTTAGCAAGGGCCATAATGATGTTCCCAGGACTCAGACCCTTTGCATCTTTCTGCTCTCTCACAACAGCACTGGCCACATGCTCAGGCTTCACCTAGCAGCCAGGAAGGGCGAGCAGCTCCAGACATTTACCCATCAGATTCGAGCTCAGCCACGGCAGCAGAGGGAACTCCACTTGCACAATCAAACAAAGGCCTTAAGATTAATCCCACCCACTACATTTGATTTGGCCCCACCCCTGAACCATGGGATGTGGTAATCATCCAGGCTAGGGGCACATACATGGAAAAGCAGAAATGAATTCAAGTTCACCAAAGTATAGGAACTGACAGTAAGAGAAAGGTATTTCTTCCAAAGATATTTCTAGATACTGATACCAACAGAAGGATCAAAGGATACTAGCTAGACAAAAAACAAACAAACAAAATGCCCAGTTATCCCTGGACTATGTATGAGAAAGATTTCAACAGTTTTCCTCAACTATTTCCCTACAATTATGTGAGTTACTTTGTCATTTGTTACCCCACAATAAACTTAGGATTTGAACACATGTTTGGGTTGTCTGAAGCAAAAGTTTATTTTCTTCACCCCAAACCATATGGAATAGCATTTCTACTCTTCTGATTTTTTATGACTCATACAGCATGCTGAGAATAGAAACTTTATGTGAAACCAGAGAGAAGAGGTAGTTTTCAATTCTACTCTGTTTAATTTACCTTTTTCCTTAAGCTTTTTCCAGCGTTCTAGTTTAACATATACCAATATTTTGGCATCAGCCTGCTGTCACCAGTATTGGCTTAATAGTCTACACATAAAAATATCTTCAGAACATTTTTATGGGGCTTATTCTACATAAACATAAGAGCAATTTTTGAAATTTTAGTAGCATCTTTATTAAGATACAATTCACATATAATGTACCTATTCAAAATATTCAATTCCATGGGGTTTTTAGTGTATAAACAGGGCTGTGCAACGATCAGCACAATCAATTTTGAACATTTTCATCACCACAAAAAAGAAACCTTAGCATTGACTCCCCATTTCCCCTCTGCCTGCTCCCCTCCGTCCCCCACCCCCACCCACCCACCGACAAGCTCTATGTCTCTGTGGATTGTCTTATTCTGGGCATTTCATATAAATAGAATCATACAATATGTGGTTCTCTGTGACTGGCTTCTTTCACTTAGCATGAGGTTTTCATGTAGTATGTATGAGTACTTCATTTGTTTTTATTGCCAGAAAGTATTCCATTACATGGATATATCACATTTTAATTATCCATTCATTGGTTGATGAACATTGGAATTCTTTCTACTTTAACAATGCTACTGTGAATATTCATGGACAAGGTTTTGTTTAGACACATATTTTCATTTTGCTTGGGTATATACCTAGGATAAGAGGTGCCGGGTAACTATGTTTAGCCTTTTGAGGAACTGCCAGACTGTTTTTCATTTTACATTCCCACCACTAGGTTATGAGGGTTTCAGTTTCTCCCCATCCTTGTCAACACTTGTTAGTATCTGTCATTTTGATTATAGCTATGCCAGCCAGTGCTAGGTAGTGCAGTATCTCATTGTGGTCTCTATTTGTACTCCCCTGGTGGCTACTGATGCCATGCATCTTTTCATGTGCTGTTGGCCACTTGTAAATCTTCTTTTGAAAAATATCTATTCAGATTCTTTGCCCATTTTTAAATTGAGTTAGTTGTCTTTTTAGTATTGAGTTGTAACAGTTGTTTCTGCATTCTAGATACAATTCCCTCATAAGACACGAGTTGCAAATACTTTCTCCTGTTCTTGGGCTGCCTTTTCACTGTCTTGATGGTGTCTTTTGAAGTAACAAGTTTTTAATTTGTATTTTCTTAGAGACAGCATCTCTCTCTGTCACCCAAACTGGAGTGCAGTGGCACGATCACAGCTCACTGCAGCCTTGACCACCTGGGCTCAAGTGATCTTCCCACCTCAGCCTCCTGGGTAGCTGTGACTACAGCACACACCACTATGCTCAGCTACTCTTTTAAATTTTGTAGAGATGAGGTTTCTTCACGTCACCCAGGCTTGTCTTGAACTCCTGGGCTCAAGTGATCCCCCTGCCTTGGCCTCACAAAGTGTTGGAATTACAGGCCTGAGCCACCATGCCTGGCTGAAAATTTTAAATTTTTATGAAACCTCATCTATTTTTTTCTTTTGTCACTTGTGCTTTTGGCGTCATGAAAGAAACGAATCTTTTAACACAGTTCAAAGAGACTTATGCCTATGTTTTCTTCTAAGAGTTTTACACGTTCAGGCTCTTTGAGTTAGGTGAGTTCAGTGTTTGATCCACTTTGAATTAATTTTTGTATATTGTGTGTGGTGAGACTCCAACTTCATTCCTTTGTTTGTGGCTATGCAGTCGCCCCAACACCATTTGTTGAAAAGACCACAGTCGTCTTTCCTGTTGAATAGTCTTAGCAGCCGCGTCAAAGATCAGTTGACTACATGGTTTGTTTCTGGACTCTTAATTTTATTCCATTGACCTATATGTCTTTCTTTATGCCAGTACCACACCGTCTTGATTACTCTAACTTTACAGTAAGTTTTAAAATCAGGAGGCACAAGTCTTTCAACATTGTTCATCTTTTCTAAGATTATTTTGGATATTCTGGGTCCCTTGAATTTCCCTATGAATTTTAGAACAGCTTGTCAATTTCTTTATGGCTGCCTATTTGTTTTCATCGTTGTCTATCCACAAGTCTTATTCATAGTGATATAGGCCATCACTGGTAACCAGCCAGTTCTGATGTAATTTTTGCCTCAAACTTGTGGTTGCCTGTTTGACCTTATCCAGGATGTTTTCTCAGGTAAAGTAATATCTGAGTTCAAATCAGTATCTTGTTTAAATTCTGCTCATCAATTTCACAATCTGAATCATTATCACACCAATCGGTAAATGTGTTTGTTATATCTCTTCATCAAATAAAACATCAAGTTCTTCTTGTTCTTTTGGTGGATATAGTTGACTTGATACGTCATCAGGTACTAGTGTTGAGTCCTTCAGTTTCACTGGAAATGGACAATGTCTCTTTTTTACTTTTATCCAGGCTCTGAGTCCAAGTCAGGGAAACTGATAGACAAATCTCTAGGCATTAACTGAAGATTATTTGTTTTAGTATTTTTCTTTGGATTCAGTGGACTTCCAATTCTTAGAGAATTTAGGGCAGACTCTGTGTGTGAGCCAAAGGCTATGTGAACTCAGAACAGCATTTTTGTGTGTGTTTTTCACTTTAAATCAGTATGCAGAAATGCAGTATGCAGAAGTGCTATTGATTGTATTCAGTTAGTACAAAAGTAATTGCAGTTTTTGCCATTTTTAATAGCAAGAACTGCAATTATATTTGCACCAACTTAATAATATAATTAATCTTGGCTCAACCCTACGTGAATTTCCTGGTAGCAGATGGAAAAGAGGCGTATGATCCCTTTCATGCACCACTCACGTCTTGCCCCCTGAAGGACTCTGCTCACTGCTTGCTAAACTGATGGCTCATTCATCATTTGGTAGAATCCTGCCTTAAACACATGTATCTGTTTCCGACCCAAAAAGTAGGAGCTTCTGGAGTAAAGGATCCCAATCAGTGATCGGCTGTAAGGGAGAAGTTCTCAGTAGGAAAATCACATGGAGCTAGTCACAGAAACCTTGTGTCTGCTGTTCACCCCCTATACCACTCTATTCCCAGACTATCACAGTAGATATAAAAGAAATGGGAAGATCAGACATAATTATATGGGAAAATTCTCCAGGTCAATCTGATGGCCATTGTTCTGTAATCACCCAGGAAGAAACAAGGGTACCATAAGCCAATAGGAGCGAAGCCTCCATTCTTGGGAGAAGAAGAGATTGACGGACAGGGGATCAGGTTTAAAATTAACGCTTTCTTTCATTTGAAGCATACAGAAAATGAGAAGCAGAAATGGGCTACTCAGTCTTGCCAACCAAATGGGCAGAAGCAATTAAAGGACAAGGAAAGTAGAACAAAACTGTTTTTTAAAAAGAGTATTATCTAACGAAGACAATTGATAATAAAAATAAAAAGGAAAGGAGACAGAAAAAAAAAGAGAAAGTTAAGAGCTTGTTTAAGGAAATTAAAGTCAGGATACGGGAACTTATGTAAGAGACTACTGACTCTAAGACAGAATTACACAGGACCAGGAAAAGAACCCTTGGAGAACAACTTCAATTTTATTTTTCAGGAAGTGAACGAAGATTTGAGAAAAATCAAAGAAGAATGGAGAAGTAAGTTTAAGGAACCATGTAAGAAAAGCTGGAGAAAGAGAAATCAAAAGAAAAGAACAGCATAAAATGTACAGAATCAAGGGCACTTTCAATGTAAGACATCCTGTTTCCGTGTATACTAGGCCAACGTATCTTTGTTGGGGGTTGAACAAAGTTAGGTTTATAAACATTAGAGCTGTGCCTCGCAGAGAGAGTAAAAATCAAATATGCCAAGCATCCAAGCATCCAATTAATTAATCTCTGAAGATCCTATTCGGACTTTCAAAAATCTACTGGATAAACCGTTTGTAAATGGGAGGCTGTAAGGGACTTTGTCAATATTTCCCTAAAGGTAGTGACTAAACAGGAAGACGTTACAACATGGACCAAACGTACTGCTGAATTTTTGTGTGCACTTTGTGTACTTTCAACTCCGATAAAATTCTGCTCACTGTGTTTTCAATTTTTTTATTAGGCACTATTTGTAAAACCCAAAATTTTTCTTCCCCGGCTCCACAAATGTTGTATAATGTAATTAGCCAACATTAAGTGGTTTTCATGACATGCAACTTTTCTTGCGTCACTATTTTTCTTTCTTATTAATGTTCCTGTGAACTGACTCATCATAGTATTGAGTGGCCCACATGGAAACCATGGAGACACTAGTGTAAAGTGGCTGGAGTCTATGGTTCGAGCTTCAAACCTCACTCCATTGCTTGCTAGACATATAATTCAGCCCAAGGTATCTATCTAATCACTCTGTTCTTGTGAAGTAATCCCCACCTCAAAGGATTGGTATAAACAGTAAATTAGGTAATTTTTGTAAAATGTTTGTTACAATGCCTCATACATAGAAAATGCCCAATAAATAACAGTTGTTTTTCTTCTTGTCATATGGAATAACTTGTCCTAAAACCATAAACTGCCTGTGTTCGAAAGAAAAGAAAGGAAATAAACGGTAGCGTTAGGAAGAACGAACAAATTTAGTCTCTGATTTTTTAAGTGGGGATGGCAAAGTGATTGTACATGTTAAATGGAACACCATATGTAAAGTACCCAGCACAGTGCTTGGAATACGATTGGTCGGCATACTTAATGAATGTCTGTTTCCTTCTCTCACCCCATCTTTTTTCAAATCTTCTTAAAACTTGAATTACATAGCACTAGAAGGCTGTGGAAACTGTTCATCTACGTGGGCTTTTTCAAGATTATTTCCAAGTAAACCACTTAGAAGGTGAACAGAAACAACTTCACAACACCAATTAAGAATTTTATAAAAATTCAAACTTAAATTTATGTTGTTTATATAAACACAAACTCTATCTTGGTATAAACAGCAAATTAGGTAATTTTAATAAAATGGACATTTTCTAGCAATAATTTAAAAAATGGCTTCATCCTTAAAATTTCTAACCCTTGGCAGGTGTTAGAAAGATAGAAGGAAGTATAGTAATTCAATGTTTATTATGAAATCAAGTTAGTTCTTCATCCTTATCATATTCGGAACTATGTTTTTTACTTTAATGCTTATATATAACCTTGTAAATATTTAATCTTGCACATACCTACCTCTGTAAATACATTTCTTTCCAAGTAGTTTCAGATGACACTTTTATCACTAACATTTTATACAATTTTCTAGAAAATCCTCTATTAATTCCACCTATTTTTATCAGTTTTACTCAAAATATATTTATTTACTTCTATAATTTCTTACAAATAAAGAATTTTGAGCTGAAGAGGGACACTGACATCATTTGGTTCAAATCCTTCATTTTACAAAAAAGAAAAATTTAGGAGTCACTAACTTCCAGTTACTCTATCGAAATTATGCCCTAAGAATGGACAGAACAAGTAGCCACTTACGTGGCAAGACTTTAGCCTCAGGCTCATACCACCTGCTGACAAATCTCTCCCCTGCCATTGTATCACAGTGCCTAAACTTCCCACCCTTAGCTATTATTATCCTATTAAGGCATTAAAGTTCCCCATCAAAACTTGAACTCTAATCAGCCATTGATACTGATGCATTGATTTAAAGAAAAAAAATGTACAAATCATACAGCAACCTATTAGCAATATTGAATAGGGGTTTTAAAGGATGGGGATGGAACCAGGAAAAGTTTGATTTATTCAGCCTACATGTGTAGAATTTATATGGCCTGCCACATGCTGTACTGAGATACCAAAAGGAAGCGTGGTCTCACCTTCAAGGCACATCTAACTAGAAGGCATTCTTGTAACATAACCTTGCACAATGAGATGAGGACTACTATAGAGGCATGTACAGATTGATGAGGGTGCAGAGGGTGGAGGAGATTTGTCCCAGCCTATAAGGCAGAAGAACAGAGAGGGCAGTATATAAGTTTGGCCTAGATGATGTGCGGCACTTATGGAGTTCCAGTATATGGACTCTGAAACCAGATTGAGTGGGTTTGAAACCCTTCACCTCTGACTGACTTTAAACAAGTATGTAGTCTTTCTGTACCTCAATTTTGTCACCTGTAAAGTTAGGATAATAGAATCTATCTTATATAACTATCAAGTATAAGTTACATATAACCTGTATAAGTAATATGTAAATTAATAAATGCAAAGCACTGAGAAAATGCTAGCTATTATTGTGGCTTCACCTACTGGGAAAATAGGACTAAGGGTCATAGACTGGGCCACAACACCAGAGTGGTGCTGGGTAGAAATGGGCTTTTTAATTGTTTTAAATTGAGAAAGACAATGGTGCTGTATCAGCAACCAGTAGTGGAGTCTGGGTACATCCACAAAGGGTTAAGAATGGAGGCATATGATAGCACCATAACCACACCGAAGTCCCACGCCAAATCTTATGCATGTAATGTGAGGATTTATCCTTACTAGAATGGACCTTCGGATCAAATATAAATAATTGAAAAAACATCCTTTTGGGGGAATTGGTATGTTTTCAAGCAAAAAGACCTTGGAAGCTTGATATGGGGAGAAGCCAGCAAGAAAGGGGAAAATGGCGCAGAATGGGAGCCTGGAAATCTGTGTTGCCTGCTTCACAGCTGAGCCACAATTTAAACATGCACTTGAAAGCAGGGTGAGAGGAAACTGATGTGTGCAGTGTGGCTACCCCTGGGTTACTGAGGGAGACAGACATAGAAAGGCCTTGACACTGACCAAGTGAGGTAAGGGATGCCAACGTGGAAGTGGGATCTGAGAGGGGAAGAGGCAATGGTGGTCTTCAGCACCAAGAGGGGTGTTGAAGTAGTTCTGGATATTTGTCCCCTCCAAATCTCGTGTTGAAATGTGATCCCCCGTGTTGGAGGCAGGGCCTAGTTGGAGGTGTTTGGGTTATGGAAGTGGATCCGTCATCCATGGCTTGATGCTGCCGCGTGGTAATGAGTGTGTTCTCATTCTTACTAGTTAGCGTGAGTCTGATCGTGTAAGAGCCTCGCATTGCTGTTGCTCCCTCTCTCACTCTGCACCAAGCCTGCCCTCCCACTGCCTTCCACCATGAGTAAAAGCTTCCCCGAGGTCTACCTAGAAGCCAAGCAGATGCTGGAGCCATGCTCATACAGCTTACAGAGCCATGAACCAAATAAACTCCTTTTCTTTATAAATTAACCAGCCTCAAATATTCCTTTATAGCAATGCAAAATGGACAAACACAGGTGTTTTCATAAAAAATGGAAAATTCAGTCATCAGTCAGTGAGCCTGATGTCTGGATTGGGCTTTTGCTTAGGTGTGTTGGTATCACATAGAAACATCTAACAAGTCCCTTCTCATAACCCAACATGAGAAGATTGATTTGGAAGATTTGGCTGTGGTTCAACATTTTATTTTATCAGCCTATAAAGCTCAAGACTGAATTGTTTTTCAGTAAGTCCAAAATTACCAACTTTTCCTCTGACACAGAGAGAAGCAGGACCATTGCATGTGGTGGGGGAGGATGTCCCCAGCCTGCAGAAGGGCTCCAGGCTGGGGATAAGCAGGGATGGATTTAGCTTGCTCTGTTTGCCAAGATGTAGGAAAGGAGCTTTCTAGTAACATGCACCATGGTACTAAATGCTTTCATTGTGATTATAAGGTTTGGCTCTGTATCCTCACCTAAATCTCATCTCAAATTGTAATCCAGGAGGGACCTGGTGGGAGGTGATTAGAACATGGGGGTGGGTTTCTCCATGCTGTTCTCCTGATAGTAAGTTCCCACAAGAGCCAGTGGTTTAAAAGTGTGGCCCTTCCCTTTGCTCTCCCTCTCCTGCCACCATGTAAGACATGCCTTGCTTCCCCGTCGCCTTCCACCATAATTGTTAAGTTTCCTGAGGCCTTCCCAGTCACGCAGAACTGAAAGTCCATTAAACCTCTTTCTTTACATATTATCCAGTCTCAGGTAGTTCTTTATAGCAGTGTAAACATCAGCTAATACTTCTGACTATGAGAATTGCTTTCTGTTTATTCACTTAAGTCTAAGGTAGTAATAGTATGTTTGTGTTTAGGAACGATCTGTACCTAAAAACACACACATTGGAATCATATGTGCCACAACAAGATGAGCACACTGTGAGAGGCCTAAGAACATGAGGACTGATGCATATTTCTCATCTTCCATGACCTCATGGCCCGCAGTGATCACTGGGTGGAATTTAAAGCATTGTCTCACTTTCTTTCTCATGGTATTAGCGTACTGATAGATACTCTCAAGTGGGGTGATTGAAGAGAGTTTCATGAAGGACGTTTTACAAAAGGGTGAGCAAGGTTAAGGGAAACCAGCAAGATATGGTGATTCAGCCATGGGTGGCAATCCCCAGGCCAGAAGTAACTACAGAAGGAGTAGCTGCTAGAATGTCCAGGGTAAGCCATGGTGGCAGGGAGGAGCTGTTCTTCAGGAGCAGTGACCTTCTGTAAAGAAGTGCAGTCATGGCCAAGAGTGCCCTTTCTTTTGTGTAGTGCCAGCATCACAATCCCTGTGCCACTCAAAGAAGAATGTTTTGGAGTTGAGGTCAAATGGATTCTTCTTTCTTCTTTTCTCTCAATTATTGAAAATCATTATACATTTTAAATTGCATGTTTGGATTCTGACTTTTTGTGTAGCTTTTTGTTTTTCTGGTAGTTTTGATTGCATCTAGTTGTTTCATTTGTTTTCTTTTAAGAGAAGAAATATCTTCCACTGGGCATGGTGGCTCACGCCTGTAATCCTGGCACTTTCGGAGGCCAAGATGGGAAGATCACTTGAGCCCAGGAGTTGCAGACCAGCCTGGGCAACATAGCAAAACCCCATATCTACAAAAAATTTAAAAATTAGCCAGGTGTGGCACATACTTGTAGTCCCAGCTACTCTGGAGGTTGACGTCAGAGGATTGCTTGAGCCCAGGGGGTCAGGGCTGCAGTGAGCCATGATTGTGCCACTGCACTCCAGCCGGGGTGACAGAGTAAGACCCTGTTACAAATGGCGTCAAGCTTCTTACTCATACTAGGTAGTATATGAAATTCATTTCATTTTTCATCTTGAAGAACACTGACTTTTTCTTTTAGTTTGGATGAATCGCTTTCTAGGCTTGAGAAACAAATGTCATTCTGAGATTTCTTTTGTAAAAAAATGATTTTAAGAATGATAAGTACTTGTGTTACTGGGTTAGTTCAGTCTTTCATCTCACATTGTCTTTTTCTTAGATTTTTCACCTTTGTCTAGCAGACTAATATTAAGCAACATGCAAAAAAAGATACAACAGTGACCTTTTCTTGAAGTGGTACATTTTTCTACTTAATTTTAAAGTGACTTACCTGGTTGATGTTCAATGGGCCCTTGTATTTCTTGCTGGCTGATAAAAGGTGGGATACCAATCTTCAGTTACAGATTAGCTCATCTTTAGATGTAATGTATTCTGAAAACCATGTTTTCAATTACCTAGAAGTACCACTGCCTTCAGGGTAACAGAAGTACTGGTAGTGCCAAATAAGCCAGCAGCGATGATGAAAAGTCAGAACTGCCTGTAGCTCATCTTCTCCAATTAGCTGTGATCAAGACTTTAGCCAAAACATTGAAACCCACAAAGAGAGCTAGGGGAGATGTAAAACGACATTGGCAGAGAGTTCTTGACTTAAAGGACTCCATCCCCTAAAAAGCACATGCCACAAATGTATTTTAAAAAGAAAATGGCATTGTACATAATGTTAGAATAATGATAGCAGGAGAAAATGACCTAAATGGTTCTGATCCATTTCATTTTCATTCACTGAGCCAAAAACAATAAACAAAACAAACACAAAAAAGTCATCAACATGCATCTACTGAACAAGGTTCCAGAAGACCTAACTTTTTGAGCAAGGACAGGATGCTGAGAATATGGGAGGCCAAGTGGCTCTCCAAGGAAGAACGGAGAAGAAATGGTGGGTAGAGATGATCTGGTCGTTTTCAAAAGCGTTTAGGAAGAACTAGTTAACAAATATTTACTAATAGCTATTCTAGGCCTAGCATTATGCCAGGAGCTTTGAGACACATAATAAATTAAAGGGCTCCCTGACCAGTCAGCCAATTTTTCCTATCCAAAAAGCTTATCCTCAACCAGAAGAGGTCTGCTAGAGGAAATCATGCTGCCCTGGTGAGTGGTGTGAAAGAACAATGCAAGAGGTGCAATTATGTCTACAAGGTGGTCTAAAGTTGGTTGTCATATATTTGTAGCAACAATGTTGCTAGGCCTTCAGTGCTGCCCACAATTCAACACATGCCTCTGGTCAGCTTCCTCTCCCATGCTCCACAAACCCTACTTCAAATCTCCATTCTCCTTACATCCGTTCTCTCCTTGCTCTTAGCAGATGACATTGGTTCACAGATCATCAAGTGAAAGGAAGCCATTAAGTCTGGACCGTTTCCCATTTCCTACCATAACTCCTAACATAATTTTACCCACACCCACTATCTTTTCTCCTCTGGCAGTTACAATACTGATTTTTAATTATTATTTAAATGTGAACAGTCATTTCCCAGCTTAAAAGCTTTTGATGAATTTCAATTGCTCTAAAAATTAGGGCCAGAATTTACATCATATATATAATGCGGCTGCTGACTATTTTTCCAGCCTTTTTTGTCCATACCCTTTCCACATGGAAGTGACTGTCAGCTCTCTAGTCACTTTTTTCTTTCTTCCAGAATGTGTCAGTTCTGTCCTGCCTCAGGACACTTGCACAAAGTGCTCTTTCTTCCCAAATACTATTTTTCTTCCCCTTAAGTGTATCTAGTTGATTCCTACTCCTCTTGCAGATTTCAGCTCAAACATCACTTTCTCAGGAAAGCAATCTCAGACTAGGTCAGGACCACCTTTTAGACTTTGCTCCACCTCTTACATCGTTCTTCCATACCACTCACCGTGGCTCGTAATTAATACTTGATCAATCTCTGCCTCGCACCCTAGACTCTAAGCTCGATGAAAGCAGGAACAGGGTGTTTTCTCTTCACTACTGTAGCCCTAGCCCCTTGCACAGCACTTGTACTTGGCACAGAGTAAATGCTGGATACATAAACAAGTCAGTAATGACGTTTTACTGTGAAGGCAGGCAGCCAATACAAGGGACAGAATGTTATTAATTCTATGCCTCTGGCAATAAATGCAAAAGGACTCAAGAAAAAAATCAATATGAATAAAATTTCTAGTGACATATTTATGCACCTTTTAGGAACTGGACAAGAGGGTGGCTGGGAAAGAATATATAACTCCATACCCATATGTCCTCTGCAGCACTGTCAGATTTGTTCTGAAAAGATAAAACTTCCAATAATAGATTCTAAGAGAAAAGTTGTGGGGGGTGGTGGTTTGAATGGAACAAGAAAAGAATAGCAGTGTATACTAAAATGCTATCTTTTAGACTAAATTCTCATTAGATCTCTTGGTAAAATAGCTCTACCATCCTCCTACCTAAAATACCTACAAAAAATGTATTTAAAAAATAATGGATCACAAAATAAAAAGCATGTGTGATCAGAAAGAGAAAGCTGAAGGTAGGAAACCGTGGTCTATAGTTTCAAAAAAGAAAACTATCTCAGGAATGCAAACAACTGTGGAGATACTTTAAACCAGGTGCTGGGGAAAATTTGCTGTTAAGGATCACATTGAAAGTATTTTGGGCAGAGTAGGGTCGAGGCATGAAGAAGCTAGTGAGTACAATTTAAGGCAGCACTCATGCTTGGGGTCACACAAGTGTAGCGCCGGCCTTAAAAAGGAGTGCTTCCGTAGTGCACCCTGGTGCCTCTCTTTCCTCACCTACTCCCAGCCCTGTGAGTCAGGAGGTCCAGGAGGTCCCTGGAAGAGTGCTCTTCCAGGGAGGAGAAGGCAGCACGGATGATGCATACGTGAACAAACATTGATGCGTTTCAGCCAAACATCCTTTACAAAAATAGGCAGCAGAGGGGGTTTGGCCCAAAGGCCATAGTGGCTAACCCCGATCCAAGCTCAAGATCCACAAATGCAAGGACACGTTTGGGCAAGAATATGAAAGACTGCAATAAAGAGAACGAGACATCAGAAGAGACCTCTGCCCTTTTAGCTTGGTTTCCTCGACTCTATACTGAGCAGCAGACAGTATTGACATGTTGAAAAATGTCATTTCCCCCCTCTCATATTTTAATGCAAGTGTGACTGACTAAAAATTCTAGTTTAAAAATAATTTTCCTTCAGAACTGGAGATATTGCTTGTTGTCCTCCAGTATTCTGCATGGCTGAATCAAAGTCGATCAGCATGCTGCTTCTCATTCTTTGGTAAAACCTTACCCTTTTTCCTCTGGGAACTTTTAGGATTTTCTCTTGATCTTCAGAGGAAAGAAAAAAAAATGACAAGGGGGAACAGTAACTGGGAGCATAAGAAAAAATGTCAGGATGTGCCCCAATAATATGAATGAATGAAGTTCTTCTATTGATAGGAAAAAAACTCTGTATTTTTTTTTAAATCCAGTCATATGCTTTATATAAGAGACATACCTAAAATGAAATGACTCGGAACAATTGAAATAAAGTTTTGGAAAGAAAATAGCTAAAGTAAATGTCAATAAAAAGAAAATATGGTGATGTTAATTTTGCATTCAATAAAATTCAAGATGAAAAGTCATTAAATGGAAAAAGGAATATTTTATATTAATGAAAAAAAATTATGAAAAAAGTAGAACAGTAAAAAGCCCTTAGTTGACAATATGACAGCTAAAGCATAAAACTGGAAGTGTTATTAATACAAAAAGAAATTGACAGAGTTGTGGGGCAAGATGGCCGAATAGAAGCAGCTCCAGTCTTCAGCTCCCAGCGAGATCAACACACAAAGTAGGTGATTTCTGCATTTCCAATGGAGGTACCTGGCTCATCTCATAACTGTACCTGGTTATACAGTGGGTGCAGCCCACAGAGGGTAAGCCAAATCAAAGTGGTGCATCATCTCACCCAGGAAGTGCAAGGGATCAGAGAACTCCCTCCCCTAGCCAAGGGAAGCCATGAAGGACTGTGCCATAAGGAAGAGTGCACTCCAGCCCAGATACTACCCTTTTCCCATAGTCTTCACAACCTACAGACTAGTTGATTCCCTCAGGTGCCTATACCACCAGGGCCCTGGGTTTCAAGCACAAAACTGAGAAGTTATTTGGGCAGACACCAAGCTAGTTGCAGGAGTTTGTTGTTGTTGTTGTTGTTTCATACCTTAGTGGTGCCTGGAATACCAGTGAGACAGAACCATTCACTCCCCTGGAAAGGGGGCTGAAGCCAGGGAGCCAAGTGGTCTAACTCAGCAGATGCTACCCCCATGAAGCCCAGCAAGCTAAGATCCACTGGCTTGAAATTGTCGCTACCAGTACAGCAGTCTAAAGTCAACCTGGGACACTCAAGCTTGGAGGAGGATGAGTGTCCGCTACTACTGAGGCTTAAGTAGGCAGTTTTCCCCTCACAGTGTAAACAAAACTGCAGAGAATTTCAAACTGGGTATAGCCCATGACAGCTTGGCAAAGCTGCTATAGCCAGACTGCCTCTCTAGATTTCTCCACTCTGGGCAAGGCATCTCTGAAAAAAAGGCAGCAGCCCCAGTCAGGGGCTTATAGATAAAACTCCCATCTCCCTGGGAGAGAGCACCTGAGGGAAGGGGTGGCTTTGGGCACAGCTTCAGCAGACTTAAACATTCCTGCCTGCTAGCTCTGAAGAGAGCAGCAGATCTCCCAGCACAGCACTCAAGCTCTGCTAAGGGACAGACTACCTCCTCAAAGGGGTCCCTGATTCCAGTGCCTCCTGACTGGGAGACACCTCCCAGCAGGAGTCAACAGACACCTCATACAGGAGAGCTCTGACTGGCATCTGGTGGGTGCCTTTCTGGGACAAAGCTTCCAGAGGAAGGAACAGGCAGCAATCTTTGCTGTTCTGAAGGCACCACTGGTGATACCCAGTCAAACAAGATCTGGAGTGGACCTCTAGCGAACTCCAGCAGACCTGCAGCAGAGAGACTTGACTGTTAGAAGGAAAACTAACAGAAAGGAATAGCATCAATGTCAACAAAAAAGATGTTCACACAGAAAACCCCATCCGAAGGCCACTAACATCAAAGACCTAAGGTAGATAAATCCACAAAAATGAGGAAAAAACAGTGCAAAAAGCCTGAAAATTCCAAAAACCAGAATGCCTCTTCTCATCCGAAGGAACATAACTCCTTGCCAGCAAGGGAACAAAACTGGATGGAGAATGAGTTTGATGAATTGACAGAAGTAGGATTCAGAAAGTGGGTAATAACGAACTCCTCCGAGCTGAAGGAGCGTGTCCTAACCCAATGCAAGGAAGTTAAGAACCTTAAAGGTTAGAGGAGTTGCTGTCTAGAATAACCTATTTAGAAAAGAGCATAAATGACCTGATAGAGCTGAAAAACACAGCACGAGAACTTCATGAAGCATACACAAATATCAATGGCCAAACCCATCAAGTGGAAGAAAGGACATCAGAGACTGAAGATCAATTTAATGAAAACAAGTATGAAAACAAGATGGGTGAAAAAAGAATGAAAAGGAATGAACAATGCCTCCGAGAAATACAGGACTATGTGAAAAGACCAAACCTATGTTTGATTGATGTACCTGAAAGTGACAGTGAGAATGGAACCAAGTTGGAAAACACTCATCAGGTTATTATCCAGGAGAATTTCCTCAACCTAGCAAGATAGGACAACATTAAAGTTCAGGAAATACAGGTAACACCATAAAGATACTCCTTGAGAAGAACAACACCAAGACCCATAATTGTCAGATTCACCAAGGTTGAAATGAAGGAAAAAATGTTAAGGGCAGCCAGAGAGAAAGGTCAGGTTACCCACGAATGGAAGCATATCAGACTAACAGTGGATCTCTCTGCAGAAACCCTATAAGTCAGAAGAGAATGGGGGCCAATATTCAACTTTCTTAAAGAAAATAATTTTCAAACCAGAATTTCATCATCAGCCAAACTAAGCTTAATAAGCAAAGGAGAACTAAAATCCTTTAGAGACAAGCAAATCCTGAGAGATTTTGTCAGCACCAGGCCTATCTTACAAGCAGTCCTGAAGGAAGCACTAAATACGGAAAGGAAAAACCAGTACCAGCCACTGCAAAAACAATGTGCAAAAATTGCAAGCATTCCTATACACCAATGACAGAGAACCATATCATGAGTGAACTCCCATTCACAATTTTTACAAAGAGAACAAAATACCTAGGAATACAACTTACAAGGGATGTGAAGGACCTCTTCAAGGAGAACTACAAACCGCTGTTCAAGGAAATAAGAAAGGACACAAACAAAAGGAAAAACATTCTAGCTCATGGAGAGGAAGAATCAATATTGTGAAAATGACCATAGTGCATGAAGTAGTGTATAGATTCAATGCTAGCCCCAATAAGCTACCATTGACTTTCTTTATAGAATTAGAAAAAACTACTTTAAATTTCATATAGAACCAAAAATAGAACCCATATAGCCAAGACAGTCCTAAGCAAAAAGAACAAACCTGGAGGCATCATGCTACCTGACTTCAAACTATCCTACGAAGCTCCAGTAACCAAAACTGCATGGTACTGGTACCAAAACAGATATATAGACCAATGGAACAGAACAGAGACCTCAGAAATAATGCCACACATCTACAAACATCTGATTTTTGACAAACCTGACAAAAACAAGCAGTGGGGAAAGGATTCCGTACTTAATAAATGGTGTTGGGAAAACTGGCTAGGCATTTGCAGAAAACTGAAACTGGACCCCTTCCTTACACCTTATACAAAAATTAACTCAAGATGGATTAAAGACTTAAACATAAGACCTAAAACCATAAAAACCCTAGAAGAAGCCTAGGCAATACCATTCAGGACATAAGGATGAGCAAAGACTTCGTGACTAAAATACCAAAAGCAATGGCAACAAAAGCCAAAATTGACAAATGGGATCTAATTAAACTAAAGAGCTTCTGCACAGCAAAAGAAACTACCATCAGAATGAACAGGCAACCTACAGAATTGGAGAAAACTTTTGCAATCTATCCATCTAACAAAGGTCTAATATCCAGAATCTACAAACAACTTAAACAAATTTACAAGGAAAAAACAAAAAACCCCATCAAAAAGTGGGTGAAGGATATGAACAGACACTTCTCAAAAGGAGACATTTATGTGGCCAACAAACATATGGAAAAAAAATGTCTCATCATCACTGGTCATTAGAGAAATGCAAATCAAAACCACAATGAAATGCCACCTCATGCCAGTTAGAATGGCAATCATTAAAAGTCAGGAACCAACAGATGCTGGAGAGGAGGTGAAGAAATAGGAATGCTTTTACACTGTTGGTGGAAGTGTGAATTAGTTCAATCGTTGTGAAAGACAATGTGGCAATTTCTCAAGGATCTAGAACCAGAAATATCATTGACCCAGCAATCTCATTGTTGGGTATGTACCCAAAGGATTATAAATCATTCTACTATAAAGACACATGCACAAATATGTTTATTGCAGCACTATTCACAATAGCAAAGACTTGGAACCAACCCAAATGCCCATCAATGATAGACTGGGTAAAGAAAATGTAGCACATTTGCACTGTGGGTACTATGTGGCCATAAAAGTGGATGAGTTCATGTTCTTTGCAGGGACATGGATGAAGCTGGAAACCATCATTCTCAGGAAACTAACACAGGAACAGAAAACCAAATACTGCATGTTCTTACTCATAAGTGGGAGTTGAACAATGAGAACACGTGGACACAAGGAGGGGAACATCACACACTGGGGCCTGTTGGGGGTGGGAGGCTAGGGGAGGGATAGCATTAGGAGAAACGTCTAACATAGATGATGGGTTGATGGGTGGAGCAAACCACCATGGCACATGTGTACCTTTGTAACAAACCTGCACATTCTGCACATGTATCCCAGAACTTAAAGTATATATATATACACACATATATATAGAAAACTTATTTTAGAAAATAGAACAGAAAAGAACACTATCACATTAGATATATACATCTTTTGAAGATGAATCCCATTTAGAAATATTAACATACAAATTATATCATTTTAGGAATGTAGGAAATGAATAATATATAAACATATACATTATATTAGTTTGTTATATATTGTTATAAATATGTGTATTTATAATATAAATGAGTAACGTTGAATGACAAAGGCCCATTTTCCCACTTTCCAGTCATCATTGGCATGTCACTCAAGGAGACACTGATTCTAAGTTCCTCTACAAATCTTTCTTAGATATGTTGGAGATGACCTGTTTTTTTTTTTTTCATTCTCTATGTGGATTCAGTGCCAGCACTTTTCCCAACATTGCTCAAGACTGCCAAAAATCTCTCACTGGACATTGTTCTAAATATTGCCAACCTGGTTTAAAGGCCCCCTGCCAGGTTCATTGCAACCACCTACTGAGGGAATGTATTTTCTTCCCGGGTCCACAAGGGGGCGTAGTTTCAAAGGCAAGAACTTCCCAGCACCAGGCCTCCACCCACATCTCTATCCCGGAGCTTGGAGGTCTTTGTTTAACCTTCCCGCGGAAGATAATCAAAGATCAATCACTCCAGTGGAAGTTTAAAGGAACTCCTTTCATAGGACAGAAAACTTGAATAGGGCGGGAATACCTCCCAGGTTAAAAGTCCCCTTCTCTCTCATCTGGGTGGACTCCATTTCTGGATCTCTTTCCATGACATCTTGGGAGCTGCTCTCTCTCTATTTCTTTCTCCTTTCTCTGTCTCTTAAATAAATCACTTTCTGCAAAACTCTTTGGGGTCCGATATTTACTTAAACAAGCCCACTGCACCCGGTGGGGTCCTCCCTCCCATTCTTGGGTGAGTGAGGGACCAAGGGCCTGGAAAAACACATCCTAGCCTCTCCCGTGCCCAGAACCCGGTCTCACTACCATACAGTTAAAATGCAATTGCTTAGAAAACGGATAAATACAATGCCACCTGAAAAATAGCACCACCTTTCATATCTTTGGCAACTGCCTGATAAATCTTCCTTAACATGGGTCAGCTCTTATGGAGAACATTCTAAAATAATGCAAAGTAATAGAAAACTGAATCATTCATTACTGACAAAATTTTCAGATTATTTCTAATTGTTTGGTCTTTATTTCATGCTTCATTACAAGCAAATGAATGGATAAATTTTTCACCAATGGATAAAATGTATAATGTTGATCACTGGAGAAAATAAAAGAACATGTTCTGATTGGAATGACCAAGTTGAGTTGTTAAGAGAGTGAACAGAGCATAAATCCAGAGTTTCCAAAATATATATATATCAATATTTTATATTTCTTCTTTTTAAATCTCTTTTTATAAGTTAAATTGGCTCATTTAGCAAATGGAAATGGAAATTTTTTTAAAAGAACAAAAATCTCTTCTATTTCTGTAAGGAGCTTAAAGAAGGAAGCATCTGCAAGGAAGTGCTGAAACATCATTATTATAAACAGGGTTACCTTTACTATTATTCCAGCTCCAGGCTTACACCTTTAGAAACAGTCAATCACATTGCATCCTTTCTTCTTCCTTTGCCAGAACCAGCCAGAGATAAGCTTCCAGTTGCTAAAGTTGTGTGAGAAAAATAGCATTGCCCTATCACCTCGATATGACTTCAGCTCTGCAGATGTTGAAAAAAACATAAGCAGATAGAAGGTCCATAATTACACTAGGCAACATTCCTCTTCTCCAGACAACCATTCTCTGGGATCTGGTCAGGTAGTGGAGTCCTGAGAAACAATGCAGAGAATAATTTGTCCACATTTGATGTAAAGGTAAAAGAGAAAGGAATTGAGGGTGGCTGTAAGGTTATGAGTCTGAGATTTTAGAAGGATGTTGGTGGCAAGGAAGCCAGATGGAAATATGTGATTGCAGAGATATTTGACATTAGATAAACAACTTGGTTGTTTGCTTCTTTAAGCCCCATTTATTATTACTTAGACGAATTGATTTCTGCATGGCAAATATTGACTCATCTCTCAAAAGCCTCAGCTAAAATGTCACCTCCATGGAGAAGCCTTTCAGATACTCCCCAGGCATTTAGTTGCATCTCCAGGGTATTGTGAAAGTACACCACACATACACTGTTCATGTTGCTATCATAATATTTCCCATGTTGTAATTTGCTCCTTATATATTTTCTCTTTTTGACCAAGGGATCAGTATGACATGATGAAAAGAGCGCAGCTTATGAAGTAAGTAGACCGATCTGGTTTTATTTCCAGCTCTGTCACCATAGCATTGTGACCTTAGAAATGACTAGGGTACAAATAACATGGGGAGAACAGTAGCACTTATGCAGGATAGTGGTAGAGACTAAATCAGAAACACACCCCCGAGTTTGGCACGTAGTGGCACTAAATTCATGCTCTTCTCTTTTTCTTCACCTTATTAAGACTTTGTGCTCCTTGAAGGCAGGGATTGGTTTCTTGAGATTCCTGGTTCCTGGTACTATACAGGTACTCAATAAATGTTTTTTGCATGAATGAAGTGGTCCACTATCTGTGTTCCTTAGTTCATGGTCTCCCCTTACTATACTTACTGCATGGTCTTTGTCCATCTCTTTCACGTGGCTGAGGGCTGCTCAAAGGCAGTACACCATTCATATACTGTGTCTTCACAACATTCTTCCCATTCACCAAATCTTTATGCCTTTCTGTGGGCACATGGTGAGATTTTACTTCTTGTTCGCCTTGTAACTCTGTGAGGTTATGGGACTAGTTCTAGCCGTTGAGTTATAAGTAGCAGTGACTTCCTGGTATGAGCAAGTATGTGCCTGTGTGAGACCCTCAGATTAACTTTCTGTCGCTGCAACTGGCAACACTCAAAATTGTGGTTGGCCAATAGCTTGTGTCTCTGAGTGACTGTAGTGAGCTGAGTTCCCGTTCTCTACCCACAGTCTAGAAGGGATGAGTTAAATAATCAAGAATAAACCTTAGTTGATTTAAGGCACTGTTATTTAGGGATGTTCTTGATCACAGCCAACTCTCACCTGTTCTAATTGGTACAGGGGACAATGAGCAGAATCCCTAGCATTATATTCAATAAAGGGCAATTATCAGAGGCCTGCTCCATAAAACATTTTACAGAATTTTACTACATAAGAATTTTCAAAAATAGTTGACCATTAACATTACACAATCCCATGTGGTGGCTAGAAGAGAGATATTATCCCCATTTTATAGTTGGGGCAACTAAAATCAGCAATTGCTCTTCATGAGAATTTCAGCAAGTCATAAAAACACTTTCAGGGTCAGGAATAGATCTCATTGTTTTTTGACTTCCAGATAGGCAAGTATTTGACAAAACCACACAGGAATCATTGGAAATATAAAATTCACATTAATAAAACTCCTACTCTTGGGAAACCTACAATTTATTTAGGATTGTAAAGACTGAAAATGGTTGAGAATCAGCAATGCAAGGTTTGGTTTTGTTTAGGTTCTAAATTATAAGTGTAAATGAGTAAGGTATAGAATATCAAAAAGAGTGAGATTAATTTGCAATAGAATAGCTGGATAGGAGTCTTAATTAAAAAATGAAATTTGAGAGCAAATATGTATCATTCTATTTGAAAGAATTTTCTCTGATAAAAGTAGAAATTGTGTATTGTACCAAACAATTGGTTAATTCTTATCTGTATTTTAGGGCTCAGTTCAGATGTTACCACCTCTTGGAGGACTTTCCTGATTCCCTCCTCTACTTCAGAGCACCTCTGACATGTGTCTTGCTCTGGCATTTAACTGCTATGCTAGTTCTCCACTGTATCATAATCACCCATTTAGTTTTTCTACCTTCTGTGTTAGACACTAAGACACAAAGCTAGCACTGTGGGTCACAATTTAATGGGCATGTGATAATACTTGTGAGTATAAATTGCAATATTTTTAGTGACTCAGAAAATTCTGTAATCTGGAGAACATAGATTCACTGATTCCAAAATATCTTGGTCAGTGCCTTTGTTATCTCTGCCCTCAAGAAATTTATACAGAAAACCTTAAAGGAAAATATTTCTCACTTTTCCTATTCCACGAAGGCTGGAGTTCAAAACAGATACCTAATTGCACTCTGAGGTGATAATGAAAAACATGGATGGTCTGAAACTCAGAAGGAACTTTTATATTTTGTGGAGGTAGCTAAAAAAAAGGGGGGAGGGGGAAGAAAAGAAACCAGAAAGCAGCTGAAACCAGAAAGCAGAAGGTACTGCCTGTTACACACCAACTGACTTAACTGGTCCTGACAGTGCATGGGCCATTAATAAAGGCTTTCTAGCCTGTCTCATGCATGTACAGGCTTAAAAGCCCTGTTCCCCCAGGACCATTAGAGACAGGACTGGATGTGCTACAACATATGTGTCTATTGGGCAGACTGGCTGATTACCACTGAAAATGCCAGGGCTGCCTACTGACCTGAGTGATGCAGCAGATGCCTTGCACAGGTGTAATTTGTAAAGAGGCTGGAAGAAGAAGGCAGTTTTTATGAAAGTAGAAAATTGTGGATGAGGAATACATGATATTAATAAGAAACATTTAATAAGTGATTAGCCCATGCTCTGAGATTTACATGCTTTGCCATCTGTCATTCCCATCGAAAGTGAGCACTGTGTTACAATTTCCCTCTCCCTCAGTTTCTTCATCTTGATGTCATGAGAAAACAAGCTACAATTCTAAGGTAATGCAGACCATCAGTGTGAAACACCGGGTGCCAGCCAAGACTCTTGGACTAGAAAGTTTTCATCTGTAGTCACTGTGCAGTATGGCCTCTGTGGCTTTTTGTAGTGATAGGCACGAGGAGCTGGAGATCTAAAAAGAAATGCCCGAGAGAGATGGCTAAAAAATAAACTTGAGACTTCATCATGGTGAGAAGTGTTTTATTTTATATCTACCTGTTTTTCCCTGAAATTGCCTCAGTACCTCTGAGCATTTCATTATTCAGCCTCTTTCTCCATTTACAGGATAGTGTACAAGGTTTAATGGAGTCCCCTGGCTTTTCCCTTTGAAATATTCATAGGCCTTTAGCAGTTTCTTTCATGCTCACCTTCTCCTCCATTAAGAAAGAAACCTTGGAGGAGCAGTGTGTGTGCGTGTGTGTGTGTGTGTGTGTGTGTGTGTGTGTGTGGTGGCTGCCTACTCCCAGCTCTAGCAGGGAAAAGAAAGTACTCATCTCCCAAGGAGCGTGTCTTCTTTCCCTACAGCTGATATGCCTACTTTCCCTAGATCAAAGGGAGTTTAGAAATGGCACATTCTGGGAAAAGGGATTTGATTATGTCATTTCTCAACCTGTGTCTTCTCTCTTCATTAGATAAGAATCTACCCAGGTCCAAAAGAATCATGAGAAATTGTCTTCATGGAAAGGTTCGATGAAAGGTCAGCAAACAAGAAAACAGCAGTTTTTGACCTTACACTTCTCAAAATAGCACTTTCTCATGTCTTTTGGGGGGCCTTGCTCTGCCTTCAGACCACTTACCCAGCTCCTTCACCTGATATCATCTAGCTGTCCCCTGTCAATCATAGGAGTAACGACAAGTACCTAGTAGCATAGCAGGGCCCCTCAGTGATTTTCATCCTGGTTTACTAAAATGAAAACAGAAAGCTATCCTTTACTGAGTGCTTACTTTAAGTACCACACTGAGTACTATGTGCCAGGTACCATAACAATCTTATCAAATAAATATAATCATCTTTGAGAGATAAGGAAACCAAGATTCAGAGAAATCAACCTCTATTGGAAAAGCTATGATTGAAACACCACTCTGATTCCAACACCCAATATCTCCACTTTTCTGCCTCTCTAGCTAAGGGAAGTTTGAAAGTGCTAACCTTTAATTTCATTAAAAAAATTAATAATTAAAAATTGTCAAGCTGAATGGGGCTACTCTAATTTTAAGTTTCAGGGAATTCTTTGATAACCACAATTAGATAAAAAAGTTAAAAATAAACTAAGAGCATAAACTAAAAGCTAATTTATTCCTTGTAATCATATATATGATTTATACATATCATAAATCAGACTAAAAATCATGTTAAATGGAAGAATTCCTAAAAGAAGACACCATAAAATTGCACTGATGTGTACAAAGAAAAAGCTAGACAAAACTTAAAGATGCAATAAATGCTGGCTGGGCACAGTGGCTCATGACTGTAATCCCAGTACTTTGGGAGGCCAAGATGGGAGGATCACTTGAGGTGAGAAATTTGAGAGCAGCCTGGCCAGCATGGTGAAGCCCTGTCTCTACTGAAAATACAAAAATTAGCCAGGTGTGGTGGCACATGCTTGTAATCCCAGTTACTCAGGAGGCTGAGGCAGGAGAATTGCTTGAACTTAGGAGGCAGAGGTTACAGTTCGCTGAGATCATGCCACTGCACTCCAGCCTCTGGGTGACAGAGCAAAAGTTGGTCTAAAAAAAAAAAAGATGTAATAAGCAAGCAAGATAGGAAAAGAATATCTAGAAAAAAATACTGAAATTAGTCCTCAATAATGTTTCTTTAGGCTTTAGAATTTATTCTCTCTTCTCCTAGAAATTCTTTACAATCTACAAATTATGTTACTATTTACCATAATCTGTAGTCAGATTCTATGATATTAATATAGCATTTCTATTCACTGAATATATATTTATCAAGTGATGATAAGTAATGTTTATTAAGTACTTATGTTCTAGGCACTGATCTAATTATTTTAGATGTACTGTTTCATTAAATCCTCAGAATGATATGAAATAGATACAGTCTCTGAACTAGGCTGCAAGATGACAAAGACACATGCAGCTCTCTCCTAAGGATGTCACAGTCTCCTTGGAAAAACAGCCTGAGATCAGACCTGTCACCTATGTCTTCCAACCCAACGCCCCCAAATATCCTGTGTTATAATCATGTATCAGTGAAGAAAGGCCTCAGAAGCCTAGGAAAAAATAAGTTTATTCCCCAGTAAAGAGCTAATGTTGAACCGCTACAGAATTATTTGGGTAAAAAATGTCCAATGAATATAAAAGATCATTAAAGTATTTTGCACCATTCTCTATAATGAACCTCCTAAGGTAGAAAGGTAAAAATTGACATTAGGTCTAAAAATGAGCTCTGATTTTATCTGAAAAACCATTTGTCTCACTTGCCCTGATACACTGAAAAGGCAGTTCTGTCTGGACACATAAAAATAGAGCTTTTCTCCCTTGGTTCTATAAGGAGGGGTAAGGCCCCTGTTTTAACCACTGAGATAAGAGAACCGGAGATGAGAAATGACACAGCAGATTAAATGGGCTGGTGCACGGTCAGAATCATAGTTCCTGTCCCTCATTGCTATGTATTTCTTTTTTTTTGTAAAAGTTAACTTTTCTTGCAGAGGTTTTAAAACACAAAATGATATTACAAAACCATCCCGGCTGGGTAAGAGGTTTGGTAGTTTTCCTTGCAACCTTAATCAACTAGATTACCAGGAAACTTCTCCCCCAAAGTCAAATAAATGTAATCTTCCAGTTTCCCACCTCTAAGTCCAAGGATGGAGCTGAACATAAGCATTGGGCACAACTGCATATATCCCGCTGTGTCAGACCCACTGCAATCAGTCTGGATTAGGATCATGTTAAATGGAAGAATTCTGTGAGATCTAGATGAACTGAATTTGAATGCTACGTCTTTCATAAAATACCTTTATCTCACATAATCAGTGCATTTCCACTTATATTAGACCCTCACTGCCCAACGGGTAATGACTTCATCTTCTGGTGCTCATTTAAGTTAAATTATTTATCTGCAAAATGTAGCCAAAGCCTGTCCTTACACATCTTTAGCAACTGTTTTACCATCCTCTGAGATTCCACATACATCATCACATTATTGTGACAATTACAAGAAGTAATTTATGTAGAAATGTTAAAGAAATGGATGTCTGAATCTGGTAGGTTTATTGTGAAAATGGCTGCAGTTTTTGACCTCTTCCTATCTCCAAGTTTTTTGTAGTATGACTTTGGGGCACCTCTCCTTAAGAGATGAAGTCTATTTCCCAATCTGAGAATCTAGACTGGCTGTATTTATTTATTATTATTATTTTTAAAACTTTTAGGTTCAAGAGTACATGTGCAAGCTTGCTATGTGGGTGAATTTTGTGCTATGGGGGTTTCATCACCCAGGAAATAAGCATAGTACCCAATAGGTAGTTTTTCAGTCCTTACCATCCTCCCTGCCTCCATTGTCAAGTAGGCCCTGGTGTGTGTTGGTCCCTACTTTGTGTCCTGGACTGGTCTTTTATTTGCGTTGGACAACAGGATGTGGCAGAAGAGACGATGGGCCTCTCTATTGCTTTGCTGCTTTTACCATGAATAAACCTGGACTGGTTTGTCAGAGGGATGTAAGAGAAACATGATAAAGAACCAAAATTGTCGTAAATCAGGCAATAGACAGACAACAGCTAGTCAGAACCCAACATGTGGGAGAATCCAGCCCACTTCAGCAAAGACAATACACACCTGATTATAGATGCATGAGTTAAGCCAGTCAAGAACAGAAGAACCACCTATAGACTTCTGAGTAATAATAAATGCTGTTCAAAGCTATTAAGTTTGGGGAAGGTTTGTTATGAATCAAGGGATTACGCATATATTGAGCCTTATTTTGATCCTCTGGATCAGAAGACCCAGGGGTGGAACCCAGGATCCTGCACTTTTATAATATCACAACCCAAATCTGGGATGTTTGTTTAATATGCATGTTTCTAGGATTTATCGCAGGACTCAATCAGCAATTAGAGGTGCAGGCACCTGGAATTTGCTTGCTTAACATGGTCCTCAAGTGATTCTTAACGACAGATAAGAACTAAGGTTCTAAGTCTTCCCTTCTCACGCTTTAAAGTGCATATCATGTTTTAAGTGAACTAATCTCTATTGAGGGTCATAGAACTTAGAACTTAAAATTAAAAAGTATAATCCCTTTCTTCTGAATTAGGAAGGAAAATCTTCATTGCTAAAACTATTCAATAGTTTACAAACAAACACCTTTATACATAAAAATCCATGAATTGAATTTTGGCAAGATTTATTGGTGAGATTCTAAGGCCTGGTTCAAAAGCTTGCCCATATACTGGAATTGCCAAGAGAGCTTTAAAAAATGCTGAGCTTGAGTCCAAGCCCCAGAATCTCGAATTTAATTGGTGTGTGGTGTGGACATTGGGATTGTTTAATGCTCCCCGGATGATTCTAATGTGCAGCCAAGTTTGAGAATCACAACTCTACATTTTTCTGTGCCACAACATTTTCAGTTGAGGAAAAAAAATTTTTTTCAATAAACTAAACAGGTGTGTGTGGCATGGTCATTAAGATTCCCTATGATGGCCTAAATTACCTGCTCTTCAGGAAGCCTTGTAGCTCACTTGACATCATTTATTAGCAAACTGTTCTTAATTCTGATTTAAATTTAAAATTGAGGAAATAATGGGACAAAGAAATCTGGCCAAATCCTTCTTAAACTCAAAACACATTAAATTCTCCCACAAGGTTGGGTGAGTTGGCAGTTGGATATTTTATACATACATTTTTTAGAAATGTGCCCTTATTCTGAGAATATTTTTCATAGTACAGGTGCATAACATTAAATTTAGTGTCAATAACTGTAGCTTGAGCACACACTTGATGACAACTCTTAATATGATTTTAAGTAAAGAACAATCCTGCTACGGCCTTGAGTAGTTTTAATCTGGGTTGACCATGGTCCAACTTTACAAAGTATCGACTTTACCATCATGAGTAGATAGTGGACTACAGTGCCAACACTATTATTAATAACGTGTCAAAGTGATACACAGGCCTTATCACTGCTTCTGTTTATTAGTTGAAATAAAATTTAGATTATTTCCCAATATAATCAAGGACAGGAGGACAAAGAGCATAGCAGAGTTGATGCTTAAATTTGTTGCTGATCCCTTAGCTGTTAACCAGGCATTTAAAAAGTTATTATTTTAATCACTCAATCAAGCACAGTTTGAAACAACTCTTCTTCTACTGGACTGCTTCTTTCCTGCTGAGTCCTGATTGTGGAACAGAAATTGAAAAATAGCAATGCTTGTGAACGCCTTACCTGGGATGATTATAATAATATCACCACCACCAGAACAATTGTTGAGCGCTTATTATGTTCCAGGAATGCTGCGAAGGTCTATATAGGTATTATCTTATTTAATTTAATTTAGTTCTTACACTTGCCTTATAAGGTAGAAGCCATTATTGTTACTGTATTTTATATATGAAGAGACTAAAGCACAGAAAAGCTCATTTCTGTAAGGTCCCTCAACAAATAAGGAAATCAATGCTGTGGAGTCAGAATTGAATCTTTGGCTAATGGACACCAGGAGTCTTGCCATTAACCATTGTACTATGTTGCTATTTTCAGCATGCAATAGTATAGTGTAAGGGCACTTACATAGATTTGGGGGGAAACTTGAAGATTTTTCCAAACTCTCTGATTGATTTTATGAATGAGAATGATAAATTCCAGAAAGATGGAGTGTTTTGTTTCAGGTCACTGTGAATTTATCTGGAATATCACGGATTCTCAGGATTCATGACTCCTCAGAAAATACACTTACAGTCCTACATTTTAGAAATAATGTCTTAAATCTTGAATTATTACCCATAAAACTTCAGTTCAGAGAATGTAGTCATGTTTCAACACACATGCAAAGTGATTAGCTCAATGCCAGATATACAGTGGTTACTGAAATAATATTACTCCTTCTCTTTGGCACTTTTACTAAGATACTTTCTCTCTTTATTAATTATTTTGGAAAACAAAAAATATGCTTCATTTCTACCCATGTGCACACTTAAACCTGCGTCTCTTCTTGACTTCTCCATATTACTTTCCACCTCTGAAAAGATCATTTTCAGCCTTCTTTATGACTTCTTAATCAGTTCTTTAATTCTGATGTTTCTGGACTTTGTTCTCAATACTCAAACACCTTCCCAGATGGTACATTCTCCCCTGGGGAATCTTCTCCTCCTCTATTGCTTCATCTACTTCCTATGCCAATAAGTTCAAAAGCCTTATTTATTTATTTATTTATTTTCTCTCCTCCAGGCTGGAGTACAGTGGCATGGTCATGGCTCACTGCAGTCTTGACCTCCTGAACTCAATTGATCCTCCCGCCTCAGCCTTTCGAGTAGCTGGGAGTACAGGTGCATGTTGCCACACCCAACTAATTCTTGTATTTTTCATGGAGACTGGGTTTTGCCATGTTACGCAGGGTGGTCTCAAACGATCCACCACTGTTGGCCTCCCAAAGCATTGGGATTACAGGCATGAGTCAATGTGCCTGGTCCCAAAAGCCATATCTCAAGGTTAGACTATCCTGAGCTACAGTCTTATGGTTCAAACTGCCCACTATATACCTGGATATTGTTCTGTGGTTTAAGGACAATATAAGTCAATGTAGAACATTTGAGTGAGAGGGGGGCATGGTAGCAGATTGTTATTGGGACAACTAAAGCTTCAACTAGTCATCTGAAATGAACCACTTCCTTTCCCCACATTTATCACCGAAACAGACCAATTCGAATCTACAGAAAGACATTCAGTGGGCTAGTCTACTCTGCTTGCAGGTAGAGTCTAGAACTCATCATTTCAAACATATATTTTAAAGCCCCTATTTTGGGATATGAGTCTTTTCTTCTTTCTCTTCTTCCTAAGCGTAACTATGTATTTATGTTTATGTGGAAGTGTGTGTGTGTGTGTGTGTGTGTGTGTGTGTATGCACCTACATATACATACATACACTGACACAGACACATTTTCCCCCTTTCACTTTTCTCCTGGCAAGGTTGGAAGGCAGTGTGGTAGAGTAGGGGCGAGGGCCACGACATTCACATATTTATTCATAACATGAAAATACTCATCTTACTGCCTATGTGCTCCCTAAGAGGGAAATGTTTATCAAAGAATTCACAGCTTGTACCTCGCTGCTATTTTCCCAGTGTTCTGAGAATCATCCCAATTATTAGGCATTCATATGCGTTCTATGCTTCCCATAGATTGCACTACAGAGGCATGTTGTTGAGGTGGAGTGTTTCTGTCCATTCTACCTTTTACAGATCCAGAGCCATCCAGAAGTGAGAAGCAGGTGAAAGGATGCACTTTCCTGATGAAGACCAGAAGAAACTCGGAAAGCTGCAGAGTGCCTTAGCTCATGGGAGGGAAATGCCAACCCCAGGTGGTACTTGTCAGCAAATAGATTTAGTTTTATAATTTATGAGGATATTACTTCTGGGTCAGGTTTTCATTTTCATTCTGTGTAGGTGCATATTGTTAAATTCCATTTCCTATAGGCACAAAATGTATTACCTCTGTTTTACCATCAACTTTTATTGTGGACACACTGAATGCAAACATGCTCTTAGACTCTAGCAAGAAGAGAAGGAACAACAGGTTTAGCTCCAAGTTGTAAGTTTATAACTGAAACGCTGTCCTGTAGGGAAGGAGGCATCCAAACCCAGCTCTGAGCTTCCAACCTTTCTCAGGTTTTGTTCTTTCAGAATAGATTTGGAGGGTGATTTACATGGTAGCAAGACAAAAGAAGTATAAACACCTCGGCTATGACTCAGCTCGTTTTTACTCCTTCACACAGGGCACAAAAACAGTCAGATTCTTCAAAGTTAGAAGGACCAGGAGAGGAAAACCTGTAAAGGAAAGCCTTTGAAAAGAAATTTGGCAAAGGGCCTGATCTACAAAGCTGATTTTCCCTGGTATGAAATGTCCCCATAGTTCAAAGCTTTTTATTCTGGATGAGGTAGGCTATAGAAGGGGTGACAGATGACTCATCCACCCTGACAAATTAGAGCTCATGACTTGGTATGTTCACATTAAACAGAAGAGATAAAAAGACAGTAAAGGTAAGGCCCTGTTAATTCAGTGTAGGGATTTAGAGGGAGGATAGAAGGGGCCAAGATCTTGGTGAATCCTTTCTCTCACAGTAGTCACTTGTACTCCCATTGAGCACTGAGACCAAGGAGCAGACAGAGCAGGAAAGTGATTTCTCATCCTACTCTATTCAGCATTAATGGCATAAAATCCCATTAGTGCACTCTAGGGGTTCATTTCAAAACAGACAATGGCCTCTGGATCAGCCTGCCATGCATAATCATCTGGCAATAGGGAAATTACACAATCAAAAATTTATCAAAGGACCATGAAAGGCAGCTATGTGAGGTCATGCCTATTCCTTCTTTTGCAGGGAGGAGGGGTCATCACTTTAAGACCAGCAAGATCGATTTTTGCTTCATAGCCATAGCTGGATTCACATGGTCAGGCTAGAAAAGAGATCTTAAACTCTTTTGAAGGAGAAAGTGAAAGGAAGGAGTCTTGTTACTATAATTATTTTATAAGTAGGTGAAAATAGTCTTATTCCCCTTAGACATTCTTACATTCCATATCAACCTTTTTAAAGAAAACTCTCTCACACTCTTATGATCGAAATTCAAGTCCAAGAGGGTTGTCCCATGTCCTGCCTTTACCCTCTACTCTCTCCTAACTGGAGAACCTGCTTTTCCAATAGTTTGTCAGACTTTATATCATGGATTTTCTTCAAATCCATGTCTGGGATTAAAATATCATCATGCGTCTCCTTTCCGACACATTTATTGGTACATTTATACAGTTCTTTTTTGGTTTTAACATGCATTCACATGCATTATCTTGGTTCCTACAACCAGGGTGTAGCCAATTCTATCAGCGAGATGATTCCCAAATCTTTCTCTTTGTTTCTATTCTCACTACCTTCATCCAGTTTAAAATCTTATTATGATGAACTACAGTTATTGCAGTTTTTATCCTGATCTCTGTGTCTCCAGTCATTCCCTTCTTCAAATTCTCTTGCTGCTAAAGTAATCTTATAATAGCAATGCTTTGTCTAACTCTCTTTTGCCTAAATGGTTTGAATTATTGGCTTAAATGAATAGATTAAATTGTTCGCTATTTAAAAATTAAAGCCCTTCAGCCTAACATTTCAGGCCCTCAATAAAAAGGCCTAAATCCCTTTTTATAAATGTTCATGTTGTCCATCATTTCCCACCTACCTCTATACTTCCTTCTGTGGGATCTCCAGAGTCCACAATGTCACATCTCCCTGAGTAGCTCTGTGGCCCCATCTACCTGAACACAGCTGATTGGCAGGGGTAGACCAGATGGACCAATCAGATCATCTGAACAAGGAGTTTGGATTTAAGACTTAGCAACTCAGCCGAATCAATTACCTAATGTTACTGGGCCTGGTTGACATTATAGATACAAGTGTGTGGTTGTCATTTTGTAGAAGCTATTTGTATGCTGAGACCTAGAAGAAAGGAACACTCTGCAGAGAGAACCAGGTAAATGGTGCCAAAATCCAGAAAAGGGTAAAAATTAGATGCTTGAAAAGAGAGACAAGCGATGGAAAGTAGATGGCTTTGTTCCTGAAGGCATGCCTGCTTTCGGTTCTGTACAATAATGAGCTTAGCTGCTGTTCCTGCCCTTTGTTTCCATAGGTTCTAGTTCTTAGAATAAATTCCCTTTAACTTATGGTAGTTTGAGTGGATTTCTTGCAACTCAACAGCCCCTGGCTAATAAATATTCCTTAGGGACAGCCAGATCAGCCTTTTGCCAGGCCTGAAACACATCTTACCATTTCTCACACCATCTGTCAGCAAGGCCCTCTACTTTCATCTGCTCACATTCTTTAGCATCCACTTCAAATGCCACTTTTTTATCCATACTTCCATAATCACCCATCTCTCATGGATAAAGCAATTTCCAGCAATTCTGCAATCTGAAAGCCACAGGAGAATTTCAGGAATTAACTTCTGCTCTATTGGATTTTTAGACAAATGAGAAGAACTAGAGCAACCTTCTGTTTCATTTTAAAAGAAAGAAAAAAATCCTCTCTTGTTTACGCTTAGGAACAAATCAACTCAACAAGTTAAGAGGGGGGTATTGAACAAACCTCTGGTCTCCATCCCTCTTTTGGCCAGGGCTTTGCGCCTACACCTCCCTCTTTACCAAATCCTGATTTTCAAGTTATTTCAGTGATATAATCCCATGAGTCCATTTTCGTGGTGCTAAAGGTCTGGAGTGGAGCATACTTTCCCAGACACAGCTTCCCTGGGTGGCCTAAAAGGGCCCACCATGCCCCCTTTCCTCCTGTGTGAGGCATCCCAAACTGGCCACTTCTGACTGCCGACACCCACTGAATTCGCTGCTCACCATCACCTCAAGGTCTCTTTCATTATCACTGTTGTTCAGTGTTCTCTCATTCGGATATGTGGTTCTTTGGGTATTTTCCCCAGATGATTCAGCTTGCATCCGTTCAAGCTAAAACTCATTTCCCTCCCATTTTCACAAATCCTCCTAATCAATTTCGTGCTGCAGAACAATTTCATCTTTCCTCCTGTTGTGCATGTTAGAAAAGCCTGCTGAATCATGTGCTCCAAGTATTTAGCTCTGGCTTTGCCCTGACAGCTTTGCAGTTATGTCCTGGACCAGTTTTGAATTATGGTAATTTCTCCTTCCTCAGAGGCCTCGTGAAGGTATCTCATTTGATGGCAAATATTATTCCAATTCCAAGATTCACTAATTCGGAACTTTCTTTTTAAAAATCACTTATACATTTGTTCATTCAAGTTTTCTTTTCAACCTCAGATGAAACTTTAATTCTGTAAATCATATTAGCGATTTCCGGTTGATTTCACCACTTGGTCTTCTGAAAGGATGCTCCCAGACCTCCTACACCCTGATCCTTGCTAGACAGACAGTCTAGAATTGAAATATTATTTCTAAATTCTTCTTCAAGACTTCCTGGACTTGAGAATCTATCTTTTTAGGCCTGTTAGATCTTCCTGATTTTCGAAGCTCCCTTTTCTGCTTCCTTTTGATCATCCTGTTTCTAAACTTCCCATGCTCTGTTATGATCAAACTCTTTGTGAAAAATAGTCATGTAATAAATATATTAGTGGTATCTAATCAGACCATTTTCTCTAGTCTTCTAGGAGTCAGATTTCTACTCTATGACTTTGCTACCTTTGCCACAGCTAGATAACAAATTCAAGTTCAACCATTCATCCTTTTTTTAGGGTCGGGGAGGATTTGAACTGAGAGATACAGGGAGTAGCAGCTGAGTATGGATTATAATAGTGATAGAACTTTCTTAGGGAAGGTCTTCAAACTTCTGTGTCCGAGTCATGTGAGCTTTCACGGTATGAGTCCCTACAGAGGCATAATTAAGAACCTTTTTTATAGTCCATGGGATACTCAAATATCTGTTTAGCCATGCAAAATAATCTTAAAAATACATCTTATAATTTTATGATCACAAAGCTTATTTCCCATGCCTCTAAGGGCTGTGAAGTGATTCTCAAAAAACCATTTTTAGGGGAGCATAAAACTTTATAACACCTGTTGTAGTCAGACAGCCAAGGATTGAATTCTGGCTCTATCACTTACCAGTTCTATGATTCTTATAATAAAATGGAATAATAGCTGCTGTTTCTTTTTCTTAGAGTTGTGGTGATAACTAAAATAATGAATGATGCATGTCATATTTAATAAGTGTTAGCTGTATTGATTACTGTTACTATATTAGCATTATTATCTATTCTTTGCTTCTTCTCTTATCACCCCTATTACTGAGTACATCTCTGTTTGTTAAGTTCTTCTTCTACCAACAGGAGATGTTCCTATTGCTTTATAAGCATTAAAGTTCCCTAATATAGCTGCTAGAACTTACTATGATATTATTCTTTTTAACATGTAACTCCATTTGTCTGCTACAGAGGTTCTACTATTTTTGCTAAATTCAACTATTAAACCAAGGAGCAGAGTGGCCTCTCCTTTTCAGGTTCTTACAAGGATTTGATTTGACATATATTTTTAATTTTACCATTTTATGTGCTTTTTAGTTCATTATAGGAAGAGTATAATATGTGTGGAGGAGGAAAAACATAAGAAAGTATCAAGGAGGTAAAGAAATTGAATGGTTGAGAGAGACATCAGAGAAAAAGGAGAGGGAGTATTCACAGATTAGGTTGATGATATGGAGACTGTTGCTGATAATGACCGTGGGTTCCAGAAGGCCCATTGAAAGAGTTTCAGAAGGTTTCACTTGGAGGGATAGTGTGATGGTTAATTTTCAATTTGGGAGGTGTTTTGGGATGAGATTAACATGTAAACAGGTGAACCCTGAGTAGAGTGAATTGCCTTCTTTAATGTAGGTGGGTCTCACCCAGTCAGTTGAAAACCTGAATATAACAAAAAGGCTGGCCTCCATGAGCAACAAGGAACTCCCAACAGACTCTCTTCTGGACTTCATCTGCACCATTGGCTCTCCTAAGTCTCCAGCCCACTGGCCAACACTATGGATTTTGGACTTGCTAGCCTCCCATAATTACGTTAGATAGTTAGTTATAATAAATTTTTTAAACATATATCTCTCCTGTTGATTCTGGGTTTTTGTTTTTTGAGAACTCTGACTAATACAGGTGGAGTTGGGGTAAAGAGACTGAATGGAGAATGTGAAAAGTTTTATGTAGATTAGTGCTCGAGACATAAGAGATGACCTAAGAGAGACGAAGGGCCTGATCTCAGGGATCTCAAGGCTCTATGTTTTGTGGAGTAGGAGATAATACTGAAGCTCACTCTTCACCCATGCTGATGGACTCAGGGAACCTTCAGGGGTCATGAGATTGGTCCCAATTCACAATTTTTTTCTTAGCCTTGGATGCAGAGATGGAAGATTTAGAAAAGGTATGGTCTTTATCTACTGCTCACATTCACACTTGAACTTTTGGTGGTAAAAAGGTAATCTTTCTCTGAGTGTTCATGACAAATCATTAACACTGTTGATGAGCTAAAGGAATTTTGGTAAAGCTGGGTGTACTGTCAAGAGCATGAATCTCTTCTCCCTATCTAAAAGATAATAAAAAGCTAGGAAGGCATGACCTCAGACCCAGTGCACAGCCAGTATTCTAAGTGCTGAGAGGAGAATAAGGTAGGCGAAATTCTGCCCTCCTGGAGCTTACAGTTTCATGGAGGAAGACAGTAAATAAACAAAGCACTAAACAAAAACTAAGACATTTCAGATAGTACTAAAAACTGTCAAGTAAATATAATAGGGTGATTTGCTGGTCAAATAGTAGTCAAGGAAAAGCTTTTTGAATGTAATATTTGATCTAAGACCCTTGGGAGATTCAAACATACACCTTTTTTTTTGCAGAGAAGTATACTGTAGGAGTTAAGTAGGAAAAGTTAAGTAGGAGAAAAAGGTAATAAAGTTGATAATTAGATATTTCTTGAAAGAAAATCATCTAGAAAAGCCAAATGTATCGGGAGTTTCAGTTGCCTCCTTAGGCAGCCAGTGAGGAATGGGATCATGGAGCAATTGTGTCTTCCAAACTCCCTAGTCTGGCTCAGTAAAAGTGGAAACAGAAATCCTGTTGACTTCTGGCAGAGAGATGGGGTAGCCAAGGGCATCAGAAAGAGAAGAGAGAATACAGGGAACAGCATGGTGAGAGGCCACTGTTTCAATTGGAGTAGGAGGGAGCTATGTTAGAGGCAGCTGTGAGGTTGGACCTTTGGGGAAAGAAAAAATGACTTAATAGAATATTTGAGAGAAGTCTTTCTATTGGATGGCATAGACTAGATAAGCTGGGTTTGCTCCTGAGTTAGTTTTGGTCTATGTCTATTGGTCCAACATGATTTTTAAGAGAAATATCTCATTTTCAAAAATACCCCACTTTGGACAGTAGATTATATGTTTACATTACTGTATAAAACCCCTCAACTGCCTGCTATGAAAACCCACAGCAAAAATCTACATCATTTTTGAAGTTTTGTAGAGTTAAATTTATGGTCCCTTTGAATGTCACTGTAAGTAAGACTGGACTATCTGGGGCTGTGACTCATGTGGATTGTAAAAGCACTTACTGTGACATTTAAAATAGAAATTTATTCATCTTTATTTGATTTTTATAGAAATAGCTTATGATTATCCTACAATGAAGTAGAAGTGAAGTAGGCCTAGGAAATAAATAAACACATTTTTATATGAAATACACCTTGGATATATACGGAAATGCAGACACTGTTCCAAAGAAAAGTGCATAGAGTCAGGGAGGGAACAAATACAACCTCTGGTTTACCTCTTTATTTCAAATAGGCTTATTTAACATATAGCAGGTTGCTGCAAAATTAATTGCAGTTTTTGCCATTAGAAGGGGCAAATCATTGTATAAAAAACTAGAATAAATGCATTTTAGTGTAAAAATGCATGTATTTATTTCCTAGGCCTGCTTACCTTTACTTCATTGCAGGATGATCATAAACTATTTCTATAAAAATTAAATAAAGATGGACAAACCACAATTACTTTTGCACCAACCTAGTACCATATGCATAGCACTGTGCTAATCTATATGTGTTGTGTGGGGATATTCACATGGTGTGTGTATGGTATGTTGTATTTATGTGTGTATATTGAAAATGAGGGTTCTAGGGGAAGTAGGGTCTAGCAAGATGAATAAGATATGTCTGTAGTTTACTGGAAGGAGGGAAAGTAGAAACATAGCTAACATTTATTCAATGCCTACTATGAGTCACTGAGCTTAACGAGGCACGTCACACATATCACTTAATCTCACAAAGCCATGAATATTATATTAATATTCATTTTATATAAGCACATTGGCTTAGCAAGGTTAAGTAACTTAAAGTCAAGTTTTAGGCACAAATCTGAAGTCAGGTAAACATGTCTCTAATGCCTAAGAGGTCTGCAACAGAAAGCCAACTACATGTTAAATGATCCAATAAGGACAAAAAGTATTACGGAAGCATGGAGGAAGGCAGGAATAACAGAGGAGATGAATAAAAATAGTCAATAAATATTGAGCTTATTAAGTGCCAAGCACTGTCTTAAGGTACTAACATATTTTTATTCTTTTAATCCTCAAAACCATTCAATGAGGTAAACACTATTATTAGCCCTATTTTAAGCATGGGAAAACTGAGACGCAGAAGTGTAACTTGCCCAAGGTCATACAACTAACAAGCATATCCCCTGGTTCACTACCAGGGTTAGCTCTAGGCCAACTGGTTCCAAGGGATATGCTTTACAAAACAAAAACAAAAAACGAATCCCATATTCCCTTTACTTGACTTACCTAATGTTAGCATCTTATATAATCATAGTATACTTATCAAAACCAGGAAATGAACATGGATACAAAATTCATAATGAAGAAACATGTTTTATTAGAAAGTCACCAAGTTTTACCCTAATGCCTGTTTTTCTGGTCCAGGATAAAATCCAGATTACCATATTGCATTTAGTTGTTGTGCTTCCTTAGTTTCCTTCAATCTGTCACAGCTTCTTTTCTTTCTTCTTCTTTTTTTTTTCATGAACTTGACACTTTTTGAATAGTATTGATCAGTTACTTTGTAAAATATCTCTCAATTTTGGCCTGTCTGGTGTTTTCTCATAATTAGGTGGAGGTTATGCATTGTTTGATATGAATACCACAGAAGTGACAGTGTATCTGCTGTAGACTGAATGTATCCTCCAAATTCATATGTTGAAACCTAATCCTGAATGTGATGGTATTTGCAGGTAGGGTCTTTGGGAAGTGACTAAATCATGATGGTGGAGCCCTTGTAAGTGGAATTTGTACTCTTACAAAGAGACCTCCAAGAGCTACCTTGGCCTTGCTTGCCTTGTGAGGACACAGTGAGAAGCCGGCCGTCTATGTACCAGGAAGTGAGCCCTCAACAGAGACTGAATCTGTTAGCATTTCCATCTAGGGCTTTCGAGCCTCCAGAGCTGTGAGAAATAAATTGTTGTTATTTAAGATAACCAGTCTATGCTATATTCTTACAGCAGTCTAAACAGACAGTGTCCTTTTCAGGGTATTTTCACTTGGTTAAGTGGTAGTGTCTGCTAGATATCTCTACTATAAAATTATTATTTTTTGTAATTGATAAATGTCTTAAGAGAATATGCTTTGAGATTGTGCAAATATCCTATTTCTCCTCAGCAATGGATATGCTCTTAATCATCATTCTACACCTCCCCCAATCAGAATAATTTTTTATTGGGAATCAGGAACATGATCATAGAAAAGAAAGAATGTGATCTGTCAATAAATTGAAGGAAAAATATTGTAAAAGTATTAGTTCTTCTATGAATTTAGAGTGCCTTCAGAAATATTAGCTTGATCCTTCCCCTAGGCATTGGAAAGAAAAATAAAAGAGCCCTGAGATCAGCAGTTAACAGGGTTTCCTAAACTCACTCAATTCTATTAGCAAATGGAGCTTTGTAGACAGACCATATTGATAGAAATAGTGCTCTGTTGCTTTCTTTTTATTGCTGAATGCCACTACGCTTTATAAGAGAATCCTAGACTGATGTTAAAATTCCAGACCAATGTGAGACAAACTATGATAGGCTGTCACTAGGTGGTTTTTTTTTTTTGGTTTAATTTCTTCCTTGGGTTTATTCTGTAATGACTCTCTCTCTCTCTCTCCCCCTCCCTCCCTCCTGTGTGTGTCTGTGTGTGTGTGTATTGGGTGGTGTCTTTGATAGCTCCCTGATGTAGAAACAGCAATTTTGAAACCTAGCAATTCTCTAAATTGTTACCCTAGATAGCTTGCCTCATATTAAAAACTAATTGATACTTGGTATGAGTCTGACTCTTCTGATTTTTTCAAGTCTATTATCATAAATAATGTCACCGTTTTTTGCTTTCTGGGTTATCGGTATTGGAGATATTTTATTTTGCATCTTCACTACTCCAGAAAGTATTTAAGACGGGTTTAAAGATATATGTCATACAATAAGTAACATAAATTAGAAGCAAATTTTTAAAAAGTTAAATGACAGGTCAGGACATAAATTAGAATTAAAAATGAACCTAATATAAAAATAGATTCCTATTCTAAGCTTTCTAGCATTTATTTATGTAAATTCTGAAGCTATTTCTATGCCAAAATATGAGCTTTTCTCAGAAAGAAATAGGTTTATTTCTTAGACTAGAAAGACATTTTTCCTGAGAGTTTTTTTTTTTTTTTTTTTTTTTTTTGAGATGGAGTCTCTCACTATGGGTCAGGCTGAAGTGCAGTGGAATGATCTCAGCTCACTGTAACCTCCTGGGGTCAAGCAATTCTCTTGCCTCAGCTGGGATTACAGGTGCCTGCTCCCACGCCCAGCTAATTTTTGTATTTTCAGTAGAGACAGGGTTTCATCATGCTGGCCAGGCTGGTCTCGAACTCCTAACCTCAAGTGATCCTCCCACCTTGGCCTCCCAAGAGTTTTTATAAGAAGGATACCGTAATATCATGAGCATTTTCCTCAACAACATTCATATCTTTGAGGCGATGCATTTTATTGCTTCTTAAAGAGTCCCTCAAAACAGGGCTGTTGGTATTATCCTAGATACAATTTAGAAGAAGCTATTCTATAGAAGTTGGAAAGAGATTGAGAACACAAAACACATCCAGTTTGCCGCTTTCTGTCAGCTTGACTTTAATCTGAGGTGGATTTGTATAATATCTAGAGAAATGGATGCACTGCAAACTCAGGCTTCACCTGCTCTCTCAGCTGAGCTTTTAATAGATATCGGGTAGCAACAATGCTTTAATCAGGGATATTTTTGGTTGGAGAAAACAGACCCATTTAAATTGACGCAAGAAAAAGATGTGGGAATACAGACAGGACTGGCACAATTCAAATATAATAAAGAATAGCTGGGCCCCATGGGAAGTGTATCTGGCAACTGCAAAGAAACAAAGCAGCTTCTTTATCTGTCTCTTTCTCTGGGCTTATCTAGTCACCTCTACCCTTGACTTTATGTCTGCTGTTTTCTTCTTTCTAGAGAGGTGTTACCAACATGGCCCAAAGCAGTCACTTCAGCCCTCAGAATTATCAACTCCAGTACTCACAGATAACAAACATAATTCAGTTGAATTGTCCAACCCCAGATTCCCAGGAAAAGCAGCTGGCCCAGCTCTTCTTTTTGACCTGATGTAGGCAGCTGTCCGGTAACAGAGAGATGGCCTTGAATCTTTTGTCCAAAGAGTATGGCTAGAGGTGTGTGAATACTTGGTACAGATCGAGAAAACACAGCCTATTGCTCTACCACGCAGCACGATTTCTGAACAAGGCAAGGTGGACCTAGCTAATACAGAATGATCTCTTGGAGGGAGGAAGAGAGAGATTTATCTGCTAGCTTCTTTCCCTTTTCTATATCTCCTTTGTCAGAATTAGCCCCACAGTGTTATTTACCCCCCACTTTAATTTCTGTTACCCAGATACTTGGTGGAGCTGCTAAAAGCTAAATTCTATACTGTGCGGCAGCTTCGTTTGAGCTCCAAAGCAATGGGAATTGCCATAGTCCTAACTGATAAAGATTTTATCACAACTCAGTCCCTAGCCCCTTTTTCCAATCTGGATCCCCTATTCATTGTCTAGTTATATAAAGAGAAAGTGCCTAATGTCCAAAATGAGTTTATGTGAAGTCTTTTCTCCTCTTATCTTTTTGCTGTACTTTCTCCCTGTATTAACTGACATGGGGGATGGGATGGGTGCGGGGGGAAAATCAGGTATCCACTGTTCCTTTCTCATCTCTTTTCCTTGGTAGTATCAAAACACAAGACAGTTTACTTGTGTAATTGCTCATTTTGTAATATTTTGCATGAATTTTTCCACCTGTTAAAAATATTTGCATATAACTAGGTCTGTCAGTGATCTCTAAAATAGAGTATGTGCCAGATGATCCAATAGAGTACAAAAAGAAGATATTCAGACTTCTATTTATATATTTTTTACTTCATTCTTAAAAAAGGTTTGTGTATATTTTCAATGACATATAATTTATTGGTACAGAAATGCAGCTGCATACTTTATAAATCAATATACATAGGACATATGCCCAAAGTAATTTTTTCTCAGATTGAATGTGTGACCAAAAGTTTGGAGCCCATTAGCAGTGAGATGTCAATGAATGAGCATTATTGGTTTTATATCTATAGAAAAAGTAACAGTTCCCATTGATGGCTCGTGGCCAATTCTGACTTTAACTTCCTCCATACAGTCTGGTCTCACAGCACATTACATTATTCAGCATGCTATGCTTTCAAACCACTTACCCTTTACTTAAATATTTATTTAGTATGAAATATTAGCAGATAGATTGAATTACGGTAATTTATTTATGTGTTTAATTTTGAATCAGAAAGTATGAAACAAGTTCATTATCACCACAGGGTGATCAAAGGCTGGTACTTTTGTGTATCAGCATATATGAGTTTAAAGAGTTCCTTGGAATTCTTGTTAAAACAATGAAGTCTTAAACAGAGAACCAGAAATGCAGGCATCTGTATCTTGTGATCACTCTGTTAGATGATACATACCTCATGACCAGAAGTGTGTCATACAGGCTGTCTACAGGTAGAACAATTCTTTACTTATGTCAATAATCAATGATTATTGATGTGGGTGAGGCTGGAGGTCGAGGGGGACTTCAGGATGACTCTTTCAGTTGTTAGTGAGGAAATGGAGAGGACAGAGGCTGGCAGGGCATGAGAAGAAGGGACGTACCTGTTACCTATGTAGGCACCTCACATTTCATTCTTACAAAGATCCTGTAAAGTTAGTGTTATGGTCCCCATTAGACAAGTCCCTGCAGCTTTCAAAGCCTCAGATTTCTCACCTATAGAAGATCACATTGTAGGCCAGGTGTGATGGCTCATGCCTGTAATCCCAGCACTTTGGGAGGCCGAGGCAGGTGGATCATGAGGTCAGGAGTTTGAGATCAGTCTGGCCAACACGGTGACACTCTGTCTCTACTAAAAATAGAAAAATTAGCCAGGCATGATGGTGCGTGCCTGTAGTCCTAGCTTCTAGGGAGGCTAAGGCAGGATAATCGCTTGAACCCGGGAGGCGGAGGTTGACTTGAGTGAGCTGGGATTGCACCACTGCACTCCAGCCTGGCGACGAGGTAAGATCCTATCTCCAAAAAAAAAAAAAAAAAAAAAGATCACATTGCAAGTAAGTGGTATAGTTGGTTTTTGAACACATGCCTCTCATTCAAAGCCCATGCACTTTCCACTATGGCATTGTTCCTCTCTAACAATGTAGCCCACATGGTGAATGAGTAGATATAATGACAAACTGTCTCTGAAGTGTATACATTATCCCTGACTTGAGGGAGCTTCTGATTTTTCAGCTGAAATGGATCTGACTAAACTCTGTAAAATGTTTATTCAGCCATTTAGCACGTATTTTGGGGGCATTTACAATGTGCCAGGTACTGCGGTGTGCTTTTGGTACACAGTGGTGAACAAGAAAAAGTCCTTACCCTCAGTCTGGTTGAGAAGACAGCTATACATAGGTAAATAATTCCCTAAGTAAGATTTTTTCATAATCCTAATTGGAATAAAAGAAGTAAAACTGGATGCTGTAACAAAAATACTGGGGTGGTGAGTATTGTGGATGGTCAGGGAAGGCCTCTCTGAGAAGTTTTATTTGAACTTAATCTTTAATGCTGAGAAGAGGCCAGCCTTGCAAAGAACTACTGAACAACAAGCACAAAGACTCTTAGGAAGGAGCGAATTTGTGTGTTTTAGAAAGAACAGCAGTGGGAATGGAGCACAGCAGAAACAAAAGTGAGGTGAGAGAAAAGTGAGAGACAAGCCCTTGAGTACTAGGCAGACTTATTTAATAGGGAAGCATATTTGTTTACATTTCAAGGTGGGATAAGAACCAGGACCGTGGCGATGTCTCCGGATTGCAGAGCTAGACATGGGAGGACAGCTGGCCCTCTTTTTCCTACATCAATGCCCAGATTGATGTGGTCGGGCCCTTTGTCTGCAGTAAACTCCCTACATGTATCATGACATACAGTTTTCACTATATTGCCCTGGGGGTAAGAACCAGAGCAAAGGGTAGCTGGTGTGTCCTGTGTGTAAGTAAATAATAACACGGTCTGCTCTAGAACCCATATTTTGGCATCCAGGATACCAACAAATACAGATATTATGTACTTAATACATAGTATGATTCACCTTTTTGTACTAGCATGCTGGCTGCTGTTCAGATAATGGATTAGAAGGAGAAAAATGAAAGTGGGATATCAGTTAAAAAGCTGTAACAGTAGACCAGGCTTGTATTATGGTGGTGGCAGTAGAAGCGAAAATATTCAAGATCTATTTTGGTGATAGAGTCGACTAAATTAGCAGATAGAATGAGGGAAAGAGAAGTCAAGGTTGATGCCCAGATTTTTAACTTGAGAAACTGGGCGGATGCAGGGTCAGTTTCAGAGAGGGAGAAGCCTGAAAGAGGGGCAGGTGGTGAGGGGCCGAATTAAAAGTGTGGTTTTCAACGTGACAAACATCATCCAGCATTGCTATTGCTGGCTGGCCTTTTCTGTGTTTGCCATTCATGCCAGAGAGATACTATGTAGTTTTTCTTCATGTTTATTTTTTCTTTCATGATCTGAAGCTACAGTTCTGTCTCACAGGGCCCTACTGAGTTCCCCTTGTCTTAAATCCTATTAAAATGCCTGGCCTATGTGACTCTACCCAAGTTAATCTGTGTTGTCTTCTGGAGTTCATCCTCTCAAATCACCTTGAGTACTTTTCTTCTTGCTCATCATTCTCCACTGAATTCCCATGCCCCCAGATTGAGAAAGTAATCTGATAAGTAACTAAAAGAGATATTATTTGGGCCCATATATTTATGATTTATTTTTGAATATTCAAAATACTCTGGTTTAGCCCAAGGAACGCAGTGATTTTTATGCTACAATCTTAAAGATTCCTTTATATGGCTTTGTGTGTGTCTGTTTTGCTAAGCTGTAAACCACGTTTCCAAGAACTTCTGTTTTCAGGTCAGGGCTGGCCACCAGGAAAGAAATGAACAAGATCTTCAAGGAAGAAAAGTGTTACCAGCTATCTTTATGATTTGAAGGTGGGTGTGAAGCCCGGCATGGTTGCAGGTTACCTAAGTTGTCACTGATCTGTTGGTTCACCCTGTTGGCATGGGCTCCTTCAAGTCCTGGTAGATTCTCCTGCTTCCACTTCTCTGAATCCCTGGCTAGGTATGTGTACATTTCCTTGGTGAAAAGCATCAGTTTATCCGGCAAGTCATCTACATGAAGGCCATGAGAAACAAGTATGAGTTTCATTTTTTCTTTGCTCTACCCATTTCATAGGCATCCTTCCTTCTTGATGGTCAGCACTGCTGACTTCAAGACCAATAACAGACGAAGAGGCCTTAGACTACTTAACATATTCTCATAATTGCATAGAATCTAAGCCCCATAATAAATCCCTGGTTTTGGCTGGGTGCGGTGGCTCACGCCTGTAATCCTAGCACTTTGGGAGGCTGAGGGGGTGGATCACCTGAGGTCGGGAGTTCGAGACCAGCCTGACCAGCATGGAGAAACCCCATCTTTACTAAAAATACAAAAAATTAGCCGGACATGGTGGCGCATGCCTGTAATCCCAGCCACTTGGGAGGCTGAGGCAGAATGGCGGGAGGCAGAGGTTACGGTGAGCCAAGATCATGCCACCGCACCCCAGCCTCGGTGACTGAGAATCTGTCTCAAAAAAAAAAAAAAAAAATCCCTGGTTCTATATCACTCAATGGTTCTACTTCCAAAACAGAACTGTACCTGATACATATGCAATGTGGTATCGCATAGAGTTTCTATAAAGTATAAAATAGTATTAGTTTATTTTTCAACTACTATTTTGATTTATATTTTTATTACATCCTATCTCTTTTACCTCTATAGCAGGCTTAAAACTTGTTATAGATTGAAATACTTGTAAAACAATATTTCTATCATTCTTTAGTATTTCTCAGACTATTACTATGTCTGATTACTAAGAAACAAAAATATTTATTTTTATAATTAAGTACACATACATTAATTTTGTTGCACATTTTATTTGCTTTCAACGTCGAATTTTGTTTATGTATGCATGTATAGCAGAAATTGTTGTGCAATGTATGAATGTTTTTATAGTCCTTAAAAAATAATGAATGCAACATCTATGGTAACCTGACACTTTAAATAATGTTTCATTGCTCATTTTATTCAACAAATTTCCATTCAGCAGTTCTTATTGATATCTACAATATGTCCAGATCAATGAATTTCTAAGAGGGATTAAAAAGAAATATGACACAATTCCTTCTCTTGCAAAATTTATAAACTAATATTTACCTTTATAAGTAAAAGAGAGAGATTGAGTGTGTGTGCGTGTGTGTGTGTGTGTGTCTTAGGGGAGAGAGGGTTGACTTGTAGCCCTCCCTCAAAGGTGCAGTTTCAAGTAATAACAGCCCTTATTAGGGCAAGGTGGGTACTGCGGCAAACTGGAGAGCCACTTGCCCCTTCTAATGGCAGTAACAGCTCCTTAACTCCCACCAAAGGGGTTACCATTTAGGTCAAGTCTCTAGATGTTCTCTTGTTCAAAGGATGCTGTAAATTGGACAGTTACATAAAAATTCCCATTTAAAAATATGCATGGAGGGGCTGGGCACAGTGGTTCACACCTGTAATCCCAGCACTTTGGGAGGCTGAGGTGGGCGGATCACCTGAGGTCACAAGTTCGAGTCCAGCCTGGTCAACACGGTGAAACCCCGGCTCTACTAAAAATACAAAAATTAGCCGGGCATGGTGGTGCAAGCCTGTAGTCCCAGCTACTCGGGAGGCTAAGGCAGGAGAATCGCTTGAACCTGAGAAGCAGAGGTTGCAGTGAGCCGAGATTGTGCCATTGCACTCCAGCCTGGACGGCAAGAACGAAACTCCATCTCAAAAGAAAACGAAAAAAAAAAAATGCACGGAGAGGAAAACAGACTGGAGGCTGAATCCTGTTCAAAAGTAGTTATAAATAAATAAATATAAAGGCATCTTGCTCCTCTGGAAATAGGGAGAACCAGACCTAGCTATCTTCTTGAAAAAAACACCTCTGCATCCTCTCAAGTTAAAACGAAGGAAATAAGATACTTAATTTATCAATCAGCAACCTTTGGACATATTGCTATTATTTACTACTATTTTATTAAAATTAATAACAATAAATTTACTATAAAAACAGAGCCTGCCTGGCACGTGGCACTGGATAAACGGTTTTTATTACTCTGCTTGTTGACGCTGTTACCCCTTCTCTACCCTTTTTTGGAGTAAGAGAGGTTGAAATCGCAGCGAGACCCCAGGACTCCGTGTGCGCGCACGTCAGGGGAGCTGACCGATATGACAAACGTGTGCAGAGCTCCAGCGCCGGCCACGCGGAGGCTGCGGGTTGACAGAAGCCTTGCCGCCCCCTGCCACCGAGTTCACCCAGCTGTCACTGCTGGAAGCCGCACCCCTGGGGAGGGCTGCAAACCCACTCTGCCCCCAACGCAGAGGCGCGCCCTTTCTGCAGGCCGGCTCCCTCCACGACCCCAGGTGGCGGAGCGGCGCCGCCAGCTCGCTTCCTCCCGGCCCGGCGCCTGCAGCTGTCCGGGGAGGGAGCTTTGCAGCGTGCTAGCGGGTGGGCGGGCAGTCCGGTACGCGGGCCGCAGGGCAGGAGGGAGGCCGCGGGCAGGCGCGTGGAGGTAAGCTAGACGGCGGGGCCCGAGCGGGTGCGCCCAGCCTTGCCTCTCTCCCTTCTCGAATCACAGGCTGCCTGACCCACTCCTTTGTTTCTGGAAAAGATCTATCTGTACTAGCCCGAGGCGGAATTCACCCCGCCTGCACTCATCAGAAATCGTTTGCTTATTCTGTGCGCCCCTCCGTGCTCGCCTGGGACGCGGGCGGAATCCTGACGCCGGCCATCAGCCGCGGTGATGGATGACACCGGGTGAGCAGCCGCCTGCGCCGCCTGGCCGCACGGCGTTTGGCGCGCACCGCTGCCCCCTCGTGGCAGGAGCAAGCATCGCAGCAGCGCCGACACCACCGCCCACCTGCAGCACGGGTAGCTTCACTCCTGGGTCTTTTTTACAGGGAGCGTTTTTACAGCTCCATTCAGCTGCTGGGATTAGGAGGTGTGGCTCCCAGGTTGATTACTAATGAATGAGGAGGGGTGTGGTCTGTGCGTGTATGTTTGTGTGTGCATGTATGCGTTGGGGGGGGAGAGAGAGAGAGAGAGAGAGAGAGAGTGTGTGTGTGTGTGTGTGTGTGTGTGTGTGAGAGAGAGAGAGAAGGGGGAGAACAATTGTAAGAGCGTGTTTGTGGTGACAGGATAATGGAGAGAGGAGGAAGGAAGGGGAAAAATGAAAGAGATTAAAAAGCAACAGAGGCAAAGTGACAGTGATGAGGGAAGACAGTGACAGGGAAGGATGCAGACAGAATGCAGGGAGCAACAGTTTGATGGGCAATGGGAGGGGACTTCTGCATGAGAGAGAGGGGAGGATTTGACATCCGTGAGAGGTAAAGTTTCATTTTGGTGAAGTGAACCTTGTGAACATTTCAATACACCTCTCTCCTGCTTTACATCCCATTTTGTTTGGCAGCTGCTAGCAATGAGTTTCCATTTTTCTGTCTTGTTTTAATATTCTCATGTCTCCCACATCACTAAGATCATTAGAGGCAGAAACAATTATGCCATGCATTCCCTGCATCTGACAGAACCCTCTGTGCTCGCTGGTTTATTAACTCCAGCCTTGCCCCGCTGCCGTCAGCTACATCTGCTTTTGTTATTCTGATCCACGTTTCATGAGCATGCACACACACACTCTCTCCTTCTCTCCACTGACCTCTGTGGGCTCACTTGTCCTTTGGGAAATAGACCAGTAGCTGCTCAGAATCCAAATGTATGTGACAAACATTCTCAAAAAGGCTTCTGCCACCTACTCATCAACAAACAAGCAAAACAAAGCCCCAACAGCAACAAATAGCCACAAAAATAGGTTCTTCTGAATCACATCTGTAACTCTGCCTAATCCCTTCACTTTCCCTAGAAGAACAAAAGAAAGAGAGATTTTGCAGGGTCTGTGTTAGGCTATAGCTTGTTATGGTGGTAAAAAGTTAAAAGGGATTTTCTATACCCCATTCTTAGCTACTATTTTGCCAACATTACCCCCCACACAAGTGTGTGTGTGGGGGGTCACATTTAGAAAGCCTGGACAGGATGATAAAAATTGTTTTGGCAGAAGATAAATCATTGCATATGGGCGTGGGCAGTAATGCCCAAACTCATTTACCATAACAAATGGCTTCTTGAAAATATTTTGGTCAGTACAGCTTATTTTGGCATATTGAGAGGTGGTTGCCTATCTGTGTGATTGCATAGGGAGAATGGACATCTCGTGGGTCAGCATTGCTTAATTCATTCAGAGGGAGCTCTCAGGAGAGTGGCCATCCTTGCCGTTTGACCTTCATACTGGGGCATATCCAGAGATTATTGAGATAAAAATTTGGTTTGGGGATAAACCATTTTTTTGTAGTTTTAGTAAATGGATTATGATGCACATAAGCAACAAGAAGAGAAAAATGCATTGGGACTTCAAAATACAAAACCTTTTCCTGACATGGTTATGCCAAATGGGGAGAATTATATTATTTTTGCTTCAATCAGTTGTTGTGAAGTTCAAAAGAGATAATATAAATGGACATACTTTGCAAACTCAGAGTATGCTCCCTGGAGCAAAGGCAAAACAATGCCATCGAGAGAAAGGATGTTTGCCACAAGTGGTTCAGAACCAGTGAACTGTGTTATCTCCAAATCATTAAATAATTGTTTAATTATCCTCTCAACATGCCAACATTTGTGTTTCACTTCCTTAGTTTCCTTTTTATTCCTCCATGATATGTCTTTCTGCTGGAATCCGTTTAGTGCACTTGCTTAGGAACCTTCCCATCAGAGGGTTTCAGCCAAGGAACCCATACTCTTAGTAGGCGTTCATTGAAGCTGTGGCCAAGTTGAGTCTGCAATAGTAGTCAATGAGTGCTGCTCATTTCCCTGCTCACCTGCTTGGCTGCTGTGCCATAAAGGGAGCTCATCACAAAGAATTTATCTATATCTATATCTATATGTATATATCTGTGAATCTAGGTTTTTATGGGATGGAGATGGGCATTGCATTTCTATCAATAGAAAATGATATTCTAATAATACATATAATCTATATATATATATATGATTACATATATAATATATATATAATCACTGCATTTCTACTATGAATAGAAAATGCAATTCCCATCCCATATATATATATATATATATGTCACACACAAACACACACACATATATGTATACTGTGTATATATACACACACATATATCCATATATGTATATAAAATCTCACAGTACATATATTCCCCCACCCTGACACACACCTACCAAAGTTTCTTATCCCTACATACAAAATTTGTTACTTTATGAGACTCAGTGGTTTGCTTTCATGTTTGGAGTGAGAGTAGAATACATGTCTCTATAGTAACTATCACCCCGGGGTTGAAAAGTGTGAACATTTAACAAAACCTCACATACAGCAGTGAACTTGCTCTTTGAATTAGTTTGCTGGGGCTACCACAGCAAAATGCCACAGCACAGGTGGCTTAAACAACAGAAATTTATTCCTCACAGTCCTGCCTGGAGGCTGGAAGTCTAAGATTAAGATGTCAGCAGGTTCATTTTCTCCTGAGGCCTCTCTCCCTGGCTTGCAGATGGCCACCTTCTCCTGGTGTCCTGACATGGCCTTTCCCTTGTGCATGCACATTCCTGTGCTTTCTTTTCTCATAAGAACACCAAGCAGAGTGGATTAGGAACCACTCTTACTGATTCATTTAACCTTAATTCCCTCTTTAAGACCCTATCTCCAAATAATAGTCAAAGATTTTCTAAGGTACTAAGGGTTAGGGTTTTGACAAATCTGGGGGGACATCATTTAGTCTGTAGATTCCTCTAGCATATTCACATGGGCTACTGAGAGTAGTCATCCAGGTTCCACAGGGATAGAGAAGTCTGCATCAGAAACAACACTCATATTAGACGCAGAAGTCCCAGAGACTGGGTGCTGGAGTCCTATTATTTAGCTGGCTGTGTGATCTTGAGTCAAACAGTTAATTTTCTGAGGCTCAGTTGCCTTGCCTGTGAAACATAAGCTAACTGTCAGTATTTTGCCATTATTATTATTATTATTATTATTACATGTAATTCTTAGCATTTGGTTGCCTAAGATACCTATGTGAAGAAGTTCTGTGAAATGCTATGTACTGCTTCATTGCATAGTATTTTTATAGTTAATCCTCTGGCCACTTTTCTTTGTGTTTGGGAGATAATGTAGTGTTTAAGAGCAATGTCTGTGAAGGCAGAGAGACCTGAGTTTGAATTTCAGTCCATTGACTTCTTGTCTTCGTCAATTTTGTTAATGAACAGTCATTTTTTGGCTTATGGCTGTGAAGGCTGGGAAATCTAAAACTGAGGGGCTGCACCTGGCAAGGGCCTCCTTGCTAAATCGCCCACCTTTTATTACCAACCCACTCCCGTGAAAACTGTAGTAATCCATTCACCCTCATGCCCCACCTCTGGACACTGTTACTTTAGGGATCAAGTTTTCAACACATGCCTTTGGGGGAACAGATTTGAACCACAGCACTTCCTTTGTGTAATTATTTAATTTTAAAAGATCCAGTTTTCTCTTATGTAAAATAGTGCAAATAATATAAACAACCACACAAAATTCATATGAAGATTAAGGAGAATAATACGTATAAAATATGAGGGCTTGAAAATAGTTTATCGTCATCATTAATTTATTGATGTAAACTCTTTCCACACCACCTTAACCATCCACTGGAGTTCAGTTCTATTCCTGACTTGAGTTTTGTAAATAATTTTTGTGGTATCCTTTCATGCCAATGATAGCAGTTTACTCTTCAGTTGATCTTTTTGCCTCTTCTTCTTTTCCCCTAACGAGTTTTCAATGGTTGTGGAGCCCTGGCCTTCTGTGAAGACAGAAAAAGCATCCATGTACTTTCCGTTGCAGATCTATTGTCTCCTTTCCATTAAAGCAATCCCTTGGTATACCACATACTCCAGTCTTAGTCATTTCTTTCAATATGCAATGCTGAATTGTTGGCATGATTTCATCTCACTTATACATTTTCAAACACGTTGTTCTCAACCTGCAGTTTAAGTAAGCTGGTAGAGATGAGGATAAAAATGGTATTTAACTTCAGTCACCACAGTGTCCCAGTACCTAGTGCAGTGCCAGCCAAATAATAAGAACCCACAGATATTTGGGTAATGACTGAGTAAATGGTCTGTATGTAACACTAAATCCATTTTTTTTGTGACAGTTACTAATGGGGATAATTCCAGAGGGAATAATAATGGAGGACAGTGTGGCACCTATAGTCAAGGAAGTACTGACACGAAGGTGTGTGTGTGTGTGTGTGCATGTGTGTGTGCTTGTGTGTGTGTGAGAGAGAGACAGAGAGACTGATGTGTTGAGAGAGTAGCAGGAAGTACAGTTCAGAATCAAATAGCTTTAAGGAAGAGGAGGGATTGGGACATTACCCATGTAAAGGGTTCTGAGAAGCTGACCTTTTCATTCATAGAGAGTGTTCAGAGCCCCATGTTTTAGTGACCCCAGTTCCACCCAGACCCATCTCTAGGCATAATGTGTCTGGCAAAATGGCAGGACAACAAAAGGGCCATTAAAGTACTTTATTTGTATCATTAAAAGATTGACATAAATCTCGTTAAATATTTGTCTTTCTAGCCAGACATAAGCTCCATAAAGACAGGAGCTGGTCCTCAGGGAGCACGTGGACTGGCTTGGTGCCTGGCCCCCAGCAGTTCTTTCATGAAGATTTTAGAATGACCCAATGAGTGAACGTGAACGCACTGCCCAGGCGTCTGTGTATTCACACCTCTCCAAGGTCTTTTCCAGCATTCACACTGAAAAACGTGTTAACTATTGTGAAGCAACCTTGTATCAGTAGCTGCCACACACTTCTCGATGACCCTCCCTTTCCACGTTGAGTTTTACACCATGTCAACAGGTGGCAGTTTTCCATCATCAGATTGTCTGTCCAGGGTTATCATTATTACTTTCTTTTCTTCTCCTCACTGCAACACACATGTTCATCTCAAATTAGTTCCATTGTTACTCAGGTAATAATATTTTAGGGTGTATTTACTTCAAAAATTATGATATATTTAGCAAATGTTATAGGAGGTTTTAAGTGGGACTAAATGCAGCAATTAATGCCAATGAGTCTGCTGTTAGCATGTAATATTCTTGGTGTTATAATCATGCATCACTGAATGTGAAGCCTCAGTTTGTGCAACAGATGCTGATCTTAATGGCTCCATTCTCTTCCCATGGATAAGTTAGCTTTAGTTAAATGTACCATCAAGAATAACCATTTAAAATGTTAATGAAAACAGTGATTGCAACCACCAAGATTTTTTTAAAACTTCTGGCTCTATTACTTTTTATTTTCAAAAGGACTTTAAGAAGGTGTGAAACTTACTGCTGTATGTTGTTTTAAACAGGGAAAGCCGACAGTTTCCATTCACAGCAGCCCTGAGGTTACATGCCTGTATCATTAACACTAATCGTACTTGGAGACGAACTCTTCTTTGTTCTCATGTTTCATTTCTTTTAAATATTCATTTAGGATGTAAGCTAGAATTTGGTAGGTAGGATCCTTGGCAGTCCAACCAGTTGGCAAACAAATATTTTGTCTTCCTGAAAGTATCATTATACCATCGCAAATTAAGACTGAAAAGGGAAAAAATACCAGAATGTTTATTTAAGAATAAATATTTTATCTTTTGAGAACAAGAATAGGAAGGCTGGTTTAGGCTTTGTCACTGGAAAATGGAGTTTGTGAAACAGAGAAGTAACAGATGCATAGCAAGAGCTCTGTGCCTTTCCATGTGGTGTCACTGGTTATACCCGGAGACAGATTCCCCAAGTCTTAGAACATGGATATGCAGTGAGAGTGAGGTTTACATAGAGAAGGCTTTGTGTCTTGGGAGTGCCATGTGTACTGAATGTGTATGGCCCATGCCTCACCTTGACTCACTTACTTCTTAGCTGGGCTACATGATCATCAGGACTGGTTAAATAGGTTCAGGGCAGTGTAGCTGGTGGGAAGGGCTAAGTGAAGAGGCTGACTAGATCTCGGGAGCATGTTTATAAAGAGCTTTTTCAAATGTACAACTCAACTCTCTTGCACCTAGGAAGTATCTTCATCTGGAAGGAGTTCTCAGTTTTTTCTCTGGTGAGTTATCTTGATTCTGGGAGTTTTGTTTTGTTTTTATTTGAGAATTGGCCCAAATATTAATTGACCTGGGTAAATCAATGCTACTTGAAGGCTCTCTAATCTCATGATTGTTAGTATAGAGCCTGGAGGGTTATATATTAAGAATAAGGAAAAACCTCAGTAATGCAGATTGAGTTAATTGTCTAAGAGCCAGAAAATAGAGAGGAATGTTCATGGTCCAAGGATTTAGAGTCTAAGGGCAAATACAATAAAGGTCTCTGAATGAGGTCTGTGGTTGCAGGAGCTGAGGAAGTGCTGTGGCACTTATTTTTCAGTGACAATTGCCTGGCAGCTTCTGATGTCTCTTACTTAGGGCTGCTCAGGGTTGGAACTGCACTATTTCTCTTAAACTGACCAGCATCCCCTCCCACTTTCTGAGTTTCTGATCAAGGTCCATCTCTGATGTTTGTTCCAACTAGTAGAAACATCTTTTTTGGGCAGGCAGAACGTGAGACAGAGGTTTTTAGTTTGTTTGTTTTTTGTTTTTGAAATAGGGGTCTTTGCTGTAAGATGGATTTCTGATTTGATCCAGGAAACCAGGCTCGGACAGGATGAGCAGGTAAAATGATAAAGATAGTAAGTAAAAATAGTAAGTAATGATAACAAGGCTAGTCAAAATTTTACACTGCCTGTGATGGTTAATACTGAGTGTCAACTTGATTGGATTGAAGGGTACAAAGTATTGATCCTGGGTGTGTCTGTGAAGGTGTTGTCAAAGGAGATTAACATTAGAGTCAGTGGGCTGGGAAAGGCAGACCCATCCTTTGTCTGGGTGGGCACAATCTAATCAGCTGCCAGAGCAGCTAGAATATGAACAGGCAGAAAAATGTGAAAAGAGAGACTGGCATAGCCTTCCAGCCTACATCTTTCTCCTGTGCTTCATTCTTCCTGACCTCAAACATCAGACTCCAAGTTCTTCAGTTTTGGAGCTTGAACTGGCTCTCCTTGCTCCTCAGCCTGCAGATGGCCTACTGTGGGGCGTTGTGACCGTGTGAATTAATAATAAACTTGCCTTTATATACATATATCTATTCCATTAGTTTTGTCCCTCTAGAGAACCCTAACATACTGCCTTATAGAATAAAAACTAATTTCTTGTTTTAAAAGCACATGGCAAATCAGCAGCCCCTTACATTCTCAGTAGCACCTGAGAGTGATTGGGTTTGTCAAAGGTGAGTTAGAAGATGTCCTCAATGCATGTTCTCAGACACAGTCCCTAGGGCTCACCATAGATCCTTAACAGTTTGAAATCCATTGACCAGGACATAGCTTTGACTGGTAAAAGTATATCTGAATTGGCCAGCAGCCTGTCTAGGAAATAGCAGAGAATAATTTAAAAAGGAAAGCGAAGAGAAGTCTATTTCCTCTTCATACCAACAACCAGTAAGACTTCAGTCTTGGGCTTATAGGCACCATGTTTTCATGTTTGTGTAACAATTTTCTTTTTAGCAGGTGAGGGAGAGAAACACTTTTTGTTTCATAGATTTAGATTCAGGTATCTTCTACAGCTATGGAGAGGTTAGAGTGATTGATGATAGAAAAGAATTTCAGGTGTAGTGGTTAGTGTAGTTGGTTGAATTGAATACAACTTAATTCTATATTGACAAATATTTGCAAAACCCTTTCCTTTAGAATCACAGACTCACTTTCTTTTGAGCTCTCACATGCTGTTTTAGGCATACTTTAAAATAGATGGATGTAAAGGGAGTATAAAATGGAAGTACAGTAGAAATAATTTCTTCTGAGGCACTAAAGATAGCAAAGTCTCAAGGTGGTGTTGACTTTTGCAACCCTGAGGCATCTATGGCTTAAGAGAAATAAAATCTCAGGCCATTGTCAAAAACTTACAGACACCAACTAATTTTTTTGTAAGATTGGTAATATAAAGTATATAATAAAGACTGACTGGCTTTTGTCCCCAGGTCTTGGGAGATAAGCTCTAATTCTTTGGGATTTTTCAAGTAAAAGTTATTTTGTTGTTGTTGTTGTTGTTGTTGTTGTTATTCATGTTGAGCCCCTTGGACCACACCTAATAACGTAAACTAATAACGTGACTCAGGGTGGACCCCTAGATAGTTTATACTAACTAGATGAGTTAGGATGGGAGCTTGCACATATTAGAAAGACTACCCATGTAATTCAGTATTGGGGCATTGAATCACATATCAGCCTGACCTCTGGGCAGAGGATGGGGGCTTGGACATTCAATCAATCATGCCTAGGTAATGAAATTTAGAAACAAAAACAAAAAACCTAGATGCTCAGTTGGTGATACTCTGTTTGTTGCCGCATATCAATGTGCTAGAAAGTTAGTACTTCTTCAGTCCACAGGAAGAGGACAATGGAAACTCCTCCATACTTGAGAGTCCCTCAGACCTTACCCTATGTGTCTTTCCCTTTGACGGTTCTGATTTGTATTCTTTGATATAGTGAGATTGAAATCCCAAGTAAAATTCTCTGAGTTCCGTGAGTCATTCTAGAAAATTATTGAACCTACAGGGTAGTCAGAACCCTGGATTTGTAGTCAGCTGATCAGAGGTGAGAGTGGTTTGAGAATCCCAACCTTGCAGCTGGTGTTTGAAGTGAGAATAGTCTTGTTTGAAGACTGTGTCTTTAACCTTGAGTTTGAAAGAGTTTGCTCCTGACCTTTAACCTTGAGTTTGAAAAAGAGTTTGCTCTTGACCTGTGTATTTAACCTTGAGTTTGCTCTTCATTGCAGAAGAGCATTTTCAGAGGTTTTTTTTTTTTTTTTTTTTTATATATATAAAATTCAAAATGTAGAGAGACTGGGCCCTTAATCTGTTTCTTTGAGCCAGAGAACTCCAGGAATTTTGATTCTGTTTGAGATCCTTTTCCCATTATTGAAGCTGATCATGAGTGCTCATTCCCCCATTCCATCCCCTAGCCATCCCAACTTGGGATTAATTCTCATGGAGGTGTTTCAAAGCCAATTTGACTCCTAAGAGTAGAACTTCAGATGCTCCCAGTTACTTCAGCTGTGTGATTAGCCAACCTCACCTCTTTGGACTATAGATTGCTTATTATTTTCTTTCTGTGTGTCCTGTGTAATGCAATAGGAGTTCGATAGGGGATTCTGGAAACATTTCATGAAGATAATAGCTCTCAGCAGTAATAGAAAACAAACTGCATTTTTGTAAGTAGAAATAATAGGAGGCTGTGGAAGTTACCTTAGTTTCTTCTACTGCTATGAGGTAGCATCTCATTCAAACTAACCCTTAAAGATAACCACTACTATGAAGACTTCAAAGAAAGGGTATATTTTCTAATGTTTTTGGTAACATAACCCAAGGTCGCACTCAAGTCTGACAATCATAAATGTCTAAATGCTTTACTTAGAGCATTTCAGTGATAATTTATACTTATTTCTTTTGGTCCCTTCAGGGAGAAAAAGAAAAAAAAAAAACACGTTCACAGAATCCCTTTGCTTAGGTGAAGAAAATTATCATAAATACCACATTCCTTTCTGTGACAGAAGAAGCATTGTTAGAATGGCTTCAAGTGATTCTTCAGTATTTTTTCTGCCCTTCCCTTACATGATATTCATTATCATTGGCTTCCTTTTCTATCTTATTCATGAAAACCTCCAAGACACAGTGCAGTCAACCACAAGATCACTGACTCAGGTCAATGAAGACACATCTCCTTTTCATGTTTATTTCGTTTTGTTTTAAGATCACAGAAGAGCAGAGCATTCATACGTGTAAAGTAACAGAAGAGAGAAACAGAATTTAAATACATTTAAAAAGAAAGGAAAAAAAGCTTTTTTTTAATTTTAATTTTTTTTTTTTACACACACTGCGCTTTTTATTTCCTTCACAGAGCTAGTACCCAGGGAAAAAATCCACCCAATAAACAAAAATAAAAACCTTGAACAACAAAAAACCCAAACAAAAAATGGCCATGTGTTTGTATCTTCAAGGGAAGATCAGTTCATGTCTACAGGGCTGAAAAAAAGGAATATATTTATATATATATATATTTATATGTATATAACACTGTTAATAAGGAGAATTCTAACCAAGAGCAGGATTTATACACCCTTCAGTAGAGCAGTGATAAGGAAGGGGTGGAGCTTTGGGAGATGAAGTTGGAAGTTGTTCTCCTTTGCTTCTCTCCCCCTGAATTTCTTCCCTTTAACCTCCACCCTCCAAGTAAATACTTAGGGAGCAGAACTTGGCCACTGTTCACCAGGATGAACAATTTCCATTCTCTGGTGAGGAGCAACGACTTAGGGAAGTGGGTTCAAAAGAGGCTCCTGGTAGCTTGGGATTGCTGCAGCGTGCCATGAAGCTAGGACTTCCATGGGTTTTCTTCACTTGCAAGAAGCAAATTTGTACTGTACCTGGCTTTACATAGGGAGGGCTTGTGCAGGGAAGCACGTGGCTGTAGAAGTAGATCCAGGAGCACTGCCCCAAAAGAGGTACCTATGAAATAACAATGAAAATGGGGAGTTGTCCCCTGGACAAGCCATTCTCCCACTTAGAGAGAGCTTCATAAGTACTCTAAGCATGTCATATATCCTTACCTACACAAAGTGATATGCTTGCTAGGAAGTTACAACTGGACCCTACTCTTCAGTGTCTGGAGACTCCAGTGCCTTCTGTTCTTTCAGGCAATAAAGTCAAAGGATAACTTTGGACAGACGCTAACCTGAGCCTCTAGGACAGCTTGGGACAAGATGGTCTGTGCTCAGTGCATCTAGAACATGGCACAGCAAAGAATTCCTTATTAATTGCTTGAGAAATCATCCTTTCTGCTCACCTTCTTCTCAGAGAACCTAACTTTCATATTTGATGTTGGCTTTCACAACAACTCACTCTGTCTTCAACTCTGTAATCTCCTAAATTGTGTTTATTTTTGTTTTATTTTCATCTTGTCTTTTTAAAATAGAATTGACTTGCACTTTTTGAAAACTTGACTTGTTTTCTCTACATTTATTTGGTTTATTCATAGCCTATAATTCAGGCTTTGGGGAACTTATCCCATGATAAATTCCTTCCAAAACAAAATGTATTGTCTTGCCCGTTTCTCACAGATTGGCCTTTGAACCTGCCCGGGACCACATGTTTACTGCCATCAGCACAAGCAAAGAGTTTCCAAGGACACACATTTACTGTAACGAGGTACTTGTCCCGGGATGAGAGAAAATGCATGTTTCCTTTCTTATGCACAACGTCCTCATTTGTTACATGCATAATACCCAGTCTGGCTATTTTCCTTCCTATGAAAGGTTATTAGAATATAGCTGCACATTTAGGTTCTATAATATTATTAACAAGGAAACAAACCCAGCTATGTCAATGTCCTTAGTATAATCTGAACATGTCCCTTCTCTACACTGATAAAACGTTTTGATCAGAAGAGATTTGCAGACCCAGTCCAGAGTCCCTGTATTCTAGCAGTTTTGGCTTTAGAAATGACGATGGTAGAATGATAGTTCTAAGAAGTGATGAGAATACAGAGACCAAACTAGAGATAACAAACAGCTGCTGTTTACAAACCAGTGCTGAGCACAGCACTAAGTGAATATTAAATTCTTATTCAGAATAAAGGTTAGAGTTGAAAGAGATTTTAGAGATGTCACCTGAATGCTTCACTTTCAGGATGAGAAAACCAAGACTCAGGAAGGTAAAATGGCTTGCCAATGTCTTGCAGCTTTATTTGTGGCCAAACCTGGGGTTAGAACCCAATTCTCCTGAATCCCAATTCGATACACCTTCTACCTCACTTTAAAGTTGTCATTTATCTTAGATGATGAGGAAACAGTACCAAGAAGACACTTGGGAGTCTGTTGTACAGACACATGAGCCCTTGAAACTCCTTCTCTGTTTTATTTATTTATTTTTTTATTCTCTTAGGTACCTCCGTGCATTTAAAGTCTGAAGTTAATTTGACCTAAAATTTGTATAAGTCTTTGGAGAAAGTTTACTTGGTTCCTGAAATCATCTCCTTGATGATTTTTTTAATGTACTAGTTGTTCATATTGTATATGTCATTCTGTTACACATGTCAGGCACTTCAAAAAGACTCCAAGAGAACATGCCTGAGAGAGATAACTCCCAATTAAAATGATTCAGTCCCTCACTTGCAATATTCAGGATAACTGTGTGGAAACATTAGGCTACCAGATAAAGTAAAGGTAGTTATTTCCTAGAGTGACTCAGCAAAATAGTTCTCAAGGATATAACACTTTTTATATTGCACAGTTTCTTAGACTTTAGATGGCAAAGAAGCTTTCTCACTGCTTTTGTTGAATAAAAAATCAAAACTGAGTAATATTTTGCTCATCAAGGTTTAGGTCATTTCCTTGGAGGCTATTTAAATAAGATATCTTAGATGGTGAGAAAGAAGGAACAAGAAGATACCTGGGAGTGGATACAGCAGACACATAGCCCTGAAAACCCTTCCCTCTCTCTTTCCTTTTATTTCCTTTGCTTTGGGGTCAGATGAGAAAACTACAGCAATAGTTGGGACAATCTCCACTTAGATCCTGAAAGACCAGAGAGGTGACTTGAGTAGAACATAAATCTTTAACTGTTCATGTGGGTCTGCTTCCTTTGGCTGAGGCAACCTCCTCTTTGGAGCTTTAGTCATAATTCTTCCCATTCTGAACTGTGAAATGTTTCGGTTTTTATTTATTTTTATTTGATTTTTTTTTTTTTTAAGAATCATAGGTTTAGCAGTAGTTGGGCACTGCATGAAAAATGAAGTTTACATAGTTTATATTATGTACATAAACTAGTGATTTACATTGATTTACACATGATTGGTGCCTAATTTATTAATCAGCACGCAGTATGTAAATGTGCTGAAAAGAAATCAAGGTTTTAAAATAAGTTTTCCATAATATTCATAAACATTTTCGCTGGTGTAAATGCGAAACCTAAACCCAACGTTAACAACGGCTTCCTTGCCAAGAAAAAAGTGATGTACATTGCTGGGTGAAAACAAATTCTTTCCTAAATTTCGGTTGGCGACATTTGAACAGCATAGCTACATGCAAATGAGAATAGTTTACTTCTTTTCTGCTAGTATGCACATAAATGTAAACTCCATTTTGCATTTAGTGAGATGTTTACAGATATTATGCCAACCATGATGGAAAATTTACATCACTGAGGCAAATGCAGTCTTTGGAGAAGAAATATTCTAAACATTTAAGCAAGAAGGAAGATTTCTAAACTGTATTTTTGTTTCTTAAATCAGGGTCTTATCTCACCATTTTTGTGGTATGTTTCACATTTGTCTTTAAAATATTAATAGTTTATGTAGGTCAGCATTGTACTTACATTTCTCTTAAAAAATGATAGTTATTGGTAGCCAAGACTAAATGCAGGCTCAAGGTTTATGAGGATGAAAAGAAAAATGAGGACATGGTTAATTCCATTAAATGTGGTCTATAAGCAAATTTCTTTTAAGTAAATAATTACAAAATGGAAAAAGTGGGGCTCTATGTTTTTCTATATGAGCATAGATCTTTTTTCTAAACAACCAAATTCAGTACTTTTCTTCCTTTTAAGTTCAAAACATTATTCTTAATTTGTCTTATAATACATACATTATTGTAAATATAGCATCTATAAAGATAAGAAAACAAAAATACACACACATATATATTATTGTTTTCCACAAATAATTCAAGCCCTGCAAAGAACAAAATGAAAAGTCCAGGGAGACTAGCCAATAGAAACAGTGAAACCACAACCAACTCAGGGCTGGAATCTGAGACTCTGGAGGTTGCTCACAACTTGGGAAAGTAATGACTCAAACAATTTCATGCTGAGGAGTTTAGCTTTTGTGTGCAAAGGAGGTAAGTCCATTTTTGGAGGAGAAACAGATTTTTGTTTTAGTCCTCCAAGAACGTGAAAATCACTAGTACTTTTACAAGGTCTCTATGAATAGCCCCGGTTGTCTGACTGTGCAGTTAAAAAAAAAAATGCCCACGGCAAGTGAAGTCTGTATGACTTGGAAGAGAAGGCAAAGGTCAATGGGGCAGTCCTTCCTGACAGAAACACATCTGCTTTTCTATAAGCTTTAGTTCTTTTAGGACAGGGGGATTTTTATGTCTCAAAATAAGCAAAACTTTTTCTCCAGTAAGGCAAAAGCTTTTGCTCAACAGTTGCACAGAACATAATTTCAATTCTGCAGTTCTAAAACCCTGGATGGTTCTCATTCTTCAGGAAGTGCCCTGAGTCAGGTCATTTCTATTTTTGTTAAAGTTGGGTCTAAAGATTTTGTTTTATGAATGGTGGAGATTTATTTTGTCTACAAAGGATATTAAATATATTAGCCACTCAGGTTAATTGATGCATGTCACTCCTCTCAGTATATTATTTCCAATGAGTATGGTGTTTCTCAGGGCAGGGTTTCAAGCTTTGATTACCAAAGGACAAGATTCTTGAAGGGATTTGTCCAATATGATTAATTAAATGCCAAGAAGTCTTATGTTGAGACTCAATGAATTCTTGGTGTCAGTCCTCTGGCTCTACCTTTCCTGACCTTTCTCTTAACTACATTTTCCTTCATTGTTCACACTGTTTAGAGAACATTTTCTATCCTATGAGATTTCTGGGCCAATGTTTTCTCTGAAACAGGAGCCAGAAGCAAATTTTTAAAATTCCCAGATCCTGCTAGAGATATAGGCAAACACCACATTTAAAGATATGTTTAATTATGTTTAATATATGGTCAATTATATTAAAACCGAGGGAACAAATAGTGCTGACATGGCAAAGACATTTATTTCAATGGAGAAGTTCCTCCCATTAAACCAAGACCTTGTCCTTATGATAAATTGGAGATAACAAGAAAGCCAGGTATATAATGAAAGCCCGTGACGTGCCATGAGGATCTGTTCCTGAAACTAATACTAACATCCAACTTTTAACAACATCTAATGTAACTCCTTCTACTTTTCTCTTCCTGTATATATTTAAATTAGCGTGTACTTTTCTAAATTCACACACTTAAGTATGTGACTGCCTCTTCGATTTATGGGGAATGCTTATTATTAAAGATGATAACCTTTTATTCTTGAACTGAGAAGACCAAACTGTTAAGAGAAATCACTGATTGTCAATAAATTGATGCTGCATAGGAATATGGCTCACTTCCCTATATTTTACTAGCTACCTTCTTGGATGAGAATTTGTTTCCCCCCCAACGTGAGAATCTGCTATAAACACTCTTAACCATCCCCAAGCTGAATTTTTCCTTCTGTTTCAAGTCTAAACTGCAAAATCATGAAAGAAGGCTATGATAAGCTTGTAAAACAAACAATATAATCCCTTAGAATAAATTAACAATGCTACTCAGATCTTTCTCCTTCCCTCCCTCCTCTTCCTTCCTTCCTTCCTTCCCAGTTCCAAAGTTTCTCATTTTATATAGTGTAACGGCTATTTACAAGGTTCCAACTTAATGACGTACTATATTTGGCTCTGCAAGATTACATTCAAATATAATCTCAAAATAATCCTCTGTCCTTTCATGAACTGAACCACTTTCAATGCCTCCTATTGTGTAAGTGAGAGCAGTGGCTGGTTTTCTAATAAAGATATCTACATGCAGAGAGCCAGCTTTCTCTGCAAGACATTTCCTAAGAAATCCTTCTGGTGATGTGGTAACACCAAGTTTTGTAGTACTCATAAAATTTCTCTCTATACTTATTACAAGTTGCCCAGCAATTTTGGTTAAGGACCTAGATCACATTTCAGTGTTAATGTCAAGGTGACTCTTATAGATGTAGATTTAAATAGAGCAGGGAAGGTGAATATAATGCAATTCTTAGCAGCCTGGCATAGGATGACAGTGGACTACCATGAGGAGTGGTGCTGCAAACACCATCAGTGAAACAGAACGGGGATTATACGGGCAACCACATAAAATATTAACCTAGAACACCGGTAAAAACAGCTGCAGAGGAGCAGGAGGAGTGAACAACTTTTCATTATGGCCAATGCTCTGTGTTAGAGCTCTGACAGTGTCTCCAGAATAGGTCGGAGCCTGGGCATCTGTTGACTTTTTCTGCCTTGGTCACTTTTACTGTATTTTATCTGAAATAGGAAACAATCTCTGCTCAGGGGAATTCATGGGACAAATGCAGTGTTATTTGAAGATTAGGGAGGAGGTCTAATCTTAGGATTTCCAAGTGGTTCATTATTCTTTTACTGGGAGTTGACACTTGGAGACCTTCCTGTTTCTGGGGATTTACTCAATGCATGCTGCTCATTTTTGCAGCAGAGCAGGGCCCACCCTGTTAAAAGCCAGTAAATACATGAATCCCTCAGACTCATGAAATGAGAGTAAAATCTGAAATTTTCTCTCCTAGTTCACCTCGTTCATGTCATAATTCCTTATACTGTTTGCTTACCCCATCGATAGTAGGCACTTTCATTTACAGTGATATTCTGAGTGACTCCCCACTCGGTTCTGATGATGGGACTAGGAGGAATATGGGGTCCTGCCCTTGGAAGGGGCACAGCCTGGTTTGAATACACACTGATGCCATGTGACAGCCATGGATGGGGGGAGGACTCTGCTCCTTGCCTCCTTCCCCACCATCTCCCCCAGCAACTTGTTACAGCCGCATCTCACAATTACAATGCAGGACAGTATCTACAGCACGGTGAGTCTATGTACACATGGACCATTCCCTTGGCATGCTTTAGAGAGACACACACACACACGCTCACACACATGTACACCCACGTGAGAGCGAAAGACTTGAGCACACGCGCACAGTGGAGAAAATTAAAATGGCACTTCCTAGCATTTGCGGCATGACTAGTGCTCTGGGGAGGAGGTGGGGATGAGGAGAGGTGGGGGAGGAAAGAGGGGTAAAAAGGGGATATCTAGGATGGCTGTGAGGGAGAGAGAACACACTGAGGGACAGGGGGATGATCTCTAAAGTTGGAGAGATAGTGGAGGAAGGAAAGCCAGAGAAAGGCTCAACATAAGATTCCATTGATAGTCTGAAGTGGCTACAAGTCAGCTCAAATGAAAAACAGAATTAAAAGGTTATGGAAATATAAACACCAAAGGCAAGACCTTATTTTTTTCCCCACAGATGAAAAAGGATGAAGGAAGGAAGGATAAAGTGTGCGTTGGGGGCTTAATATCCATCTGGTTCTTGTCTTATTTTTACAGCAACCGGATGTCTTTAGTATGACATTGTCTTTACACAGCACACATTTGCTTAGTAGATATAAACATATCCTGGTAGAAACTTCTCCATCCTGAATGATACTTAAATTTTCAATGATGGACTGTGAAATTGTTTTAAATGTTGTATTTTCTTCTTCATTTTCTTATTTCCCCCTTCATGTATAAACACACAAAGTTGTGAAATAAACGGTCTCCCCCCATCTCTCTCTCTCTCTTTCTCTCTCTCTCTGTATTCTGTGTGACGCACTTTTGTGTGTTTTTTAAATTATTTTTAAATTTTTATTCTATTAACATTTGCTGAGAAGGCAGAGCAGAGATGCTGCCAGCAGCCACAGTGGTACGGCCAGACTGATGGATCCATTTATTCCTCTCACCGACCCAGGTCCTGCAGAGCAAAAAAGGAGAGAGAGAAAAGAGAATGAGTTACATGGGCTCACTCTATGTTACAGCTGACTGCTCATGGTATCAGAGGTAAGACCCAGGCGGGTACCAGCATCTCAAAGTTAGCGCACTTACGTGCAGCCCAAGAAAAGCTCAAAACCTTTCTAAATCCTTCTCTTCCTTGGGCCACAAGTATCCTAAGGGGTATCATTGGTTGAAACACTTCTAAATACAAAATACTCTTGCCAGATAAGTCCTTAAACTGGCTATCACCAATGTGTCTGATGGTGCAGGAAGCTCCTGTTCACTCAGCCTCCTCCCATTGGCCCTGCCCTAAGTAGCCCTCTGGTGCCAGCACTCATTAAGGTTCCAATCATTGGTGAGGGTCCTTCAGCAGCCAGACATGGGTCTTCCGGCCAATTCATCACAGCATCTCCACCAATAAAGCATGGAACCATCCAGGACTTCTGTCCCTGGCGAGAGGAAGTAATTACTTATTTGCTAATGGGGAGGAGAACTGTTTTAAAGTAACGTTTATGGCTAGATAGTACCTTAGCAAGGAAGAAAATAAGTCAATACATCTTAAAATCTTAAGAGGCAGCAGAGGATCAACTCCTCCAAACTCTTCATTTGTCACTTTAAAATTCAAAAATAAAAGCAAAAACGATAACAACAACAACAACAAAAAAAACAGACACACCTAGAGAGGTTCAGAGGCAGGTCCAGACCATGAGCAGAACTGAGATTTGACGTCACCCAGATTAACCTGGAATGGCACTCCGTGTTTCCTGCTGCCACCGTAGTTTTCCCAGTGTGGACACAATGTGGGAGATGTGGGTGTGGGTGCGAGAGGGGAAACAGGATGTATAGAAAGCCCCTGGAGAAGGGGCTCGTGTGTTCACAGAAAGAGGATTACGGAGGAGGGAATCATAGGTCTGGCAGAAGGGCTGATCACCTGTGCTTTGCTTGTTCCATTTCCTCCTTTTGCATGGTTCTGCTCATATTCCACTAAAGTGAAAAAATAGTATTTTTCACTACAAGGACTTTTGGATTTAAGGCTACATACTTAAACAGTGATGTTCAAAAGAGAAACTGGTGTGACTGTAATTGTCAGTCACTTTAAAATTTTGAGGGTGGATATGCAGCTCGATTATGTGTGTGTGTGTGTGTGTGTGTGTGTGTGTGTGTGTGTGTGTGTGTGTGTAAAACTATGATGGTTTCCAGTATAATGGAAGCATCCCCTGGTATGTGAGTTTTTCCAAAACTATTTACAAACATACCCAATTGGAGATAGGATAACAGGAAAAAATGCCGAATTCCGTGATCTTCTAATCTATGCTTTATGTAAATAATAAAAGCAACAACAACAATAAAACAAAACCACAAACAATTATACAGCACTTACTACACAATTTTGTCATAATTTCCTTATAAATATAAGTACACAACTATGCTATGAGGTACGTAGTATGATGAAACCTGTTTTACAGTGAACTGATCAGGGCACAGGGAGGTTGGATGCACTGTACAAACTTACACAAGTTGTAAGCAGAGGAGCTGGGTTTTTACCCAGACGTCTGGCTCTAGAGTCTTTGCCTGTCACCACTATACAGGAAAGGGGTGCCTGTCTCCTGTCAACATTCAGTATATTAAACTTGGGTCAGTAAATTAAACTTGGGTTTGATTAAAATGGCCAGCACAAACAAAAACAGGGAGACAATTATCATTGCAAAAAAGATTTTTGATAGGAGAGTTTTGGCTAGAATATCTTCTTGAGAATATTAAAAACATTCACCTAATGTAAAAATATGAACATATACAAACTTTGATCAGCATAGTTACAGTATACAATGAGCTGTATTGTGTAAATCTATAGAAACACAGAATAAAGGTTCAATGAATTAATTATCTAATTTTCTGAATTGTGATAGGATCATATTAAAAAAAGGCATATTAGCTACCTTCAGGTTCATGCATTGCATGAGAAATTAAGGTTCAGTGAGATTCTGTATCTTGCATGAAAGCACTCAATTAGTAATTGTTGACCAGTAATTCAAGTGTCTGAAGTCAGCTTAAGGCCTTTCCTAAACCACTTCCATGTCTCCTACTCCCAACCTTTCTGGACTTTCGGGACCTTCAAGTTCTCTTAGTGGCAACTTCTCCCAGGGCTTTTGGGCTGGTAGGAATGTTATTTTCCTAACCTTATAGTCTTTCTATGTTCACTAGGTGGCAAGAGCTCCTTGGTATATTTGGTTGTATTTGTGTATCGATGAGGTTTTCAAAACAGGGAAAAACTACACAAAAATTAAAGCCTTAGAGGGTTAGGCAAAAAATATTTGTCTGCACCAGGGATAGTGTAAAACAAAAGGTTTTCAGCTAGAGTCCAATTCTACTGATTTCCTTAATCTCATTTTTAGTGCAAGGATAGGATAGATTATCTCGCATACATCCTGAAGCTGAGTGATACCTTGGGAAGGTTAAGACTAATCTTATCATTTTATTTGACAGTGTAAGTATTCAAGAAAGTCAAAATTCCATTATTTAAAAATATATTGCAGAATATACGAACCTAGATAAACATATTCACATATAATATTCTTGATAATTCTTGATAATACATGTATACATATGCATACATACAAAGATAAGTATATATGTTTTACACTTACTCATATATACACATATAATATATACACATATTATTGGTCTTTTACATATAATTCAGAATTAACTGTTATTGTCACATGCTATTCTATGTTATAATGGGGAATCTTAGTATAACTATGTTAATAATCTTTGATATTATCCTTCACAATATTATTATATACAGTCATATGCTACATGACATTTCAGTCAAAGATGAACCATGTATACAAACGTGGTCCTATAAAGTTATAGCACTGCATTTTTACTGTACCTTTGCTATATCTAGATATGCTTATCTACACAAATACCACTGCTCACAGTATTCTGTATAGTCACATGCTTATAGGTTTTCAGCCTAGGAATAGGCTATACCATATACACTAGTGTGTAGTAAGCTATACCATCAAGGTTTGTGTAAGTATATTCTATGATGTTCACAAGAATGAAGTCACATAATAACGCATTTCTCAGAATGTATCCCAGTCATTAAGTGCTGTATAAATATATTTGAAATGTATTTTGTGCATCAGTTAAAGATATCTCCATCTCTATCAATTATTATTTATTAAGTGCTCTCATATAGCTATTTAGTGTACTTATATGACTTACACTTCATAATTGGTTTTGCAAGTAAATAAATAGGCTTAAAAATACAAGGGTAAATGGGTGATAGTTGGGAAATCATCACAAGTGTGTATGCAATTATAGATGTGTGTGACTGCATAGGAGACTACTTCAGTTAGTGGCTATTTCAGGGAAGAATAATCAGCAAAATCATTAATTATGTTTTACTTCAGAGTTATGAAATTTCTGCTTATTTGTGGAAATGCAAATGATAAATCTTATTTCCCACACCAGATGGCCAGGCTCAGCAAGTGCTTTCATATACTGACAGATAAAATGAAAGCAAGAGTCTGCAAACATAAATTAGCCTTAAGAATAGATGGGCAAATAGAACCACAATTCAAAAATTTGCTATGTTTTTTTTTATATAACAGACAAAAATCATATTTTACTATCTAACCACATTCTATATGTGTGTTATATATGCACACATCCACTGATATGTGTGTATATGGTAAGCATTCAGTAAATTGTATTATTATTAATCCAAATGCAGAATTTTGGATTACAGAAAGAGATGAAATACTAGCCTGAATTGAAGGCATTGGTTTGTGTATTGGGTCAAGGCTTTTAATGTTGACTCTAAGGAGCAAAATTCAGCTGCATCAGGACTGCAAATTGTAAGTCAACATTGCCAGGTCAAGGTTCTCAACCCCAAGGTGGAATAAGTGAGATTCTGTGTCTAGGCGAATGCTGGATTGCACTTTCTTATAACAATGAAAGGGAATTTGTGATTAAGGGCAAGACTGATAAAACATTCTGAAATTGAGGGATATGAGAATTTTTTGGCAGGTTTCTAGACTACAAACTTGATTCAGGATCTGGAGCCAATTGATTTATATTTCAGTAAAATCACAAGGAAAAGACCATGTGATTTTTCAACACCTGTTTTAGAGAGGTTTGCTTAGAGACACTTTGTAATTCAAATCTGGTCAACAGTTTTCTGTTGCTCCTCCTGAGGGCCCATTTCTTGGATTTAGGAGTAAATTTATTCAAAGTGGTTATTAATTATGCTCTCAGTGATTCTTGAATATTCCTTTCAGCCACTAAGAAGTCAAGGTAAATCATAATTTTATTCTGATTTGTAGTTCAGCCATAGGAGAAAAAAAACCAGAGGAGTTAAAGTTTGAATTATCTTAGAATTATTAAAGGCTGATTGAGTGATGAAAATAGAAAAAAATTCTAAACCATTTGTAAAACACTTGTTTGACAAAGGAGAACACAAATCTACAGAGTCCCTTAAGTATCTGCCTCCCATATCATCTAGCCCAGACGACTAAGGCATGTTGGTATCCTGGGAAGACATGTTTAAAGGGAAGCCTGATAAAATTGACTTTGGTGCCATCTGCTGTCCATTTTCTGCCAGTACAGCTTCATCTGGGTGAATTAACTGGGGATTAAAGCCAAGGCTGGAGCAAAGGAGAGGACGGGAAATGCCGTAGTCCTCCCTTACCAGTGGCTTTGCTTTCTGCTGTTTCACTTACCTGAGGTACATACAGTACAATAAGATATTCAGAGAGAGATCGAGAGAAAGAGAGAGATAACATTCACATAACCTTTATTAGAGTATATTGTTAGAATTGTTTTATTATTATTGTATTTAATCTCTTACTGGGCCTAATTTATAAATTCAACTTCATCAAAGGTATGTATAGGAAAAAACATAGTGCATATAGATAGGGTTCTGTATGATCTGCAGTTTCAGGTATCCACTGGGGTCCTGGGGCCACATCTCCTGCGGATAAGGGGGAACTACTATATCGATGTTTTCTTTGAGTAATGGGTCTTAGACTCAATCAAATCTGAGCTCGTCCTACAATTTCTTTAGCTCTTTATGCATTTTTTCCACTCTTGACAAAGTGAGATTTTGGTAAGGCTGAAATACTCTCACAGTAAAGTCAGAATCATCACATCTTTTTCATCCACACAGCATCAAGTGTTTTGGCATACAAATTTTTGAAATTTTAGTTTAATAAGTAGCACTTCTGGTGACACTGGCAATTTATATTGTCTTTGAAATTAAAAAGAAATGCTATGCCCTATTTCTTCATCCACATATCAAAGCCATAATATATCACATATAATACTAGCCACTTAAAATTAAAACATAATTGGTAATCGTGGCATTGGGGAGAGAAGAAGGGTTGAAAAGGACAATCTTTTATGCTTTCTTGAAGGCCTCGGATGATCCTGTTCCCAGGTATATATATTCATGGCTGCCTCTTCCCTGCTGCCTTCAATGAGGACCTGCTAGTGCTGGCCATAAATGGTGCTGGCCCTTTCTTGGGAGTAAGCAACCAGGTATCCATAATCTCATTGGCTCTTGATCACTGGTGGTACATAAGTCCCATAAGAATAGGTTTTCACAATTGAGAGTGATCTTGGTTGTCTCACCACTTTGAGACTTAGAGAGGAAGATGCCTTCATATGAGCCAATTATAATCAGGTAGGTAACCATGAGGAAGTAAAGAGAGTGGGATCTGGCCACACAGGTGCCTCTGTGGCTCTGGTCTGGGATAGACAGTATTAGAAACTATGATTTATTGGACTTACAAAGAGGGCACCTCAGAATTAGTAGCTACTTGCATTTTAGGGTCTGCTTTATGAAGCCAACAAGTGAATGTCAAATAGACTCTGCCTCTCTTCTGAGAGCCCTGTCACTGGGCAGTGAGTGTTTCCAAAATTTCATCTCTGTCAGAACGAACCATGAATACTTAAGAAGAGGAAAGTAGGAACAGAGAGTAGGGCAAAGCATAACTTGCTCTGTTCCAGGGATTTAATAATAAATTACTGTCAAGAGCAATATAAGGGTCATGGGTTGGATCAGAAACTTTTTGTAAGTGAGAAGTTCACCATTTGGAAAAAAAATAGAGCCAGGTGTGTTATGGAAATTGTTAGCACAAATCATTCCACTGAAATTCAATTATATAAGACAACAATATATTGCCATGAAATCTTAATTTTGACATATGGAAGGTAACCAAAAATAAAAACCATACCTTTTTGCTTGAAGTGCACGGTGGTACCAATTTCTAAAATAAGAAACATTAAGCAAAACAAAAACAAACAAAAAATCTTTATCAGTTAAGAAGAAACACAAAGGTAGTCTGATACTCTCCACTGAAAGGAGAATAAGAGAAAAGGAAGAAAGAACAGTTTAATAGGAAAGAATATTGGTAGAGAGAAAAAGAAAGGCTAACAGAAAGAGATTGTTTTGTTTGAACAAACGTTGTGCAGTTAAAGGTAGCAAAAATGATTTGCGACTACAAATATCTGATGCTACATGGTATGCATGTAGACAAGTTCAAGAATTCTGAGTATGAAATGTAAAGGTACTCTTGACTGCAATTTAGTGCAATAATAGAATGTGTCTGATCCACAGCCTCATCCTACTCTTTTGCCCTGGTTTATTCTACTCAAGCCAATTGGTTGTCCTGCTTTTCTTCCAACAGGTCAAGTCTATTCCAACTTAAAACCTTCACACTTGCTTTTCATTTGCTTGGAATATTCTTCCCCTAGATATTTGTATTGCTTGCTTAGTCACTTCATTCAGATTTCTGCTGAAATGTCACCAACTCAAAAAGGACTCCTCTCATCATCTTGTTAAAAATAGCAACTTTTGTTATTTTCTCTATTCCTTTACCCCACTTTACTAATCTAAATAGCACTTACCTCTAACCTGACGTCATGTTATGAGTATACTTTTTGCTTGTTTATAGTTTGTCTTCTGCATTAGAATATATGCTCCGTGAGGGCAGCAACAGTGTACTCCTTCTCAAGTACTGTATCCCTAGTGCTTAGATTAGAGCTTGGCAGGTAGTGGGTATTTAATAAATATTTGTTTAATTTGTAAATAAGTCTCAGGGTCAGAAGAGCTCATGTAGGTTAAATATTTGGTTTCTCTTTTAAGTAACTTTATCAAGTAAACCACAATGCTCTTAGGTCTTTCGAAGCAAAAATGTAAAGTATCTATAGGATACCACTCTGAAGCTCAGGACCAATTTAGTGGGTGGTCAGATAGAAGAGCCCAGTCTGCCCTGTGGAATACAGCGCCTTTTTGTCCTTGAAGCCCATCATTTGCAGTTATTTCTATTTAAAAATTGCAGCATGCTGCACGTTCATAAAGAAGGATGGAGTAAGAATTCTCCTCTCCTAGCAGAAGCCAGCACTCACCCTGGAAGTGAAGCCACGTTCTATTAATATGTGAAACAATGGTCTCTAGCTGTTGACGACTTTCTCTATCTGCCTCGTCATCTGACCACTGATGTTTTAAGTTGTATATTAAACATATTGCCACTTGTTTCCTTTCATAGTGCCAGCTTTGACACCTTTTCTTTGGAATTAACATATGGCATTAAAAAATACTGAAAGGCAATGTGGAGAATGTGCTCATGATAACATGAGGAAACTGAGGCCCAAAGAGGTCCTTTGCAAAGTGAAAGGCAAAGCTGAGACTGAAATTTAGGACTTCCAGTTCTCTAGACAGAACCTAGTCCATTATGCGGCAACACCCCTTTGGCAGCTTTTATGAAAGCAATGCCTGTATGACTCAAGAGGTATCACTGGGACATTTAAATGATCCAATACTGGCTGCAAAAGTGCGACTCTCATGCAAAGGGCAACTTTCCTTCTTTCTTGCATCAAGCCTCTTAACTTATAACGATGAGAATTTGTAAGAACCCCTTAAGGCCACAGAGTGATGCTCTTTACTCAAAGAGGCCTCAATGGAGCCATCTTCAGTTAAAGAACACTGAATTTCTGGTACACAGGCGTTGTGGGAATAATTTCAAACAATTGTTCAGAAATCCGGATAGGTAGGAAGCCCAGCGATTCTGCCGAAAGCTTACTCTTACCCTCTCTTTGTGTCGGTTCCATCATCTCTACAATGAGTTTACTTACGAACATCTTATAAATTTGTGCTATGAATTAGATCAATTAATAAACATACTAAACTTACAGTGGTGCCAGACATATAATTAATGCTCAATAAATAAACGTTATTGTCAGTTTTTTGGGTAAAATCCCTTCTAGAAAGGATTATTAGTGCAATTTTGTGGAGAGAGAAAAATACAGCTTAACAAGTAAGTCATAGGATTACAAGTCCTAATAATTTATATACATATATAATTGCAGCAGTGTGATGAACAAACACTGTGAGATTTTAGCACAAAAAAAGTGATAGGAAGGTGGACTCATTAGGGCACATTTTGATCAGGAAAAGTCTAACAATGTGCCCGCATTACCCCGTCACTGGCTTAGGTGTGCGTAAGAATCTACATGTTCTAATGGGTCTCTTAGGGAACAGATGCTCCCCTATGAATCAACTAGAGAGAGTTGATTACAAAAAGCATATAAAAATTCCCAAATTCAACTCTGTGAAGCTAATATCAGAAAAATTCAGATATAAAATATACACTTGCTTGAAATATCTTTAAAAAGCAAAACAAGTTGCCAATTACATTTTAGGTACTCCTCCCTATGCCCGTAATAAATTAACCTCTTTGTGAAGCCCTAAAGATTTTAACACTTGGAATTCCATTTGTCTTTAGGAAAAGAGAATAGACTGATTATTTTGGACTACTATTTCCTGCTCATCACCTTCTTTAGGAGCAGAACATGCTGAGCCTCTCTTTCTGCAAACCTGGTTATATGTTGCCATCTTGCGGCAATACTAAGACATGCTCCTACGTGCTGTCCAAATGAATCACCTTTGTCCACGAGGTGGCAATAGCGGGAGAAAGAAGTAAACACTTTTTTCTTTTTCAGTGTAAGGCCAGGCATGAAATATTACTCTTCAAGAGGGGACTTTTCTCTTGTTATAGACAGATTTTTTTTTTTTTTGCATTTAACACCTGAAAATTATTGTTACTTTTCTAGTGATAATGCAATCTTGTGACTCAAACTGCATTGTCAGGGATATTATTTTTGTAAAGATTTCCAGGGCACCATGCTTAGAATATAACCTGAAACATATGATTTTTATGCCCATCAGGAAAACTTCTAACTACTTATTAATCTTGCTTCAGCAAATACACTTAACAAGTAAGCATGACAGTGAAGGTACAAGGTATAATAAAGAAAGCTAAATCGACTGAAGCAGTGCAAAACACAGCACTGGGCAATTCTAGTGTAGATAATGTTCTAGGCTTTCTCTAAGAGCTTTATCATCATATGCTTAGATTTTAGCTCCTGATAAGGTGGTAGAAGAAGGCAATGGGGAAATAATCTAATATTAGGAAAGGGAAGTGTCTTGAGACATTTATTTAAGCTAACCTGTCATTGATTTTTGACTTTCAGAGTCATTACATCCAGCCACATTAGCCTGCACCATTAAAAACTTTGATTCAGCCTCTCTTATTGGCATAGACGATATGTCTACCTTGTTCACTGCTGTATCCTAAGCTTGGTATTTCTCTATCACAGAATAAGGATACAGTAGATTCGCTGAACAAATACTTGAATGTATAAATAAATGAATGAGAGACTCAATGAATCAATTAATACCTCAAGTATTACCCCAGCTAAGAATCTAGAGAGGGGAGATTCTATTTTCTTTTTCAAACCACAATGCCTGAACCCAAAGGTGAGATTATTGTTGGGAATTCACAGTTATTTGAAGAGCCACATGGGGCTAGGAGGTCCTTGCATTATTTCCCAAATCCTGGTAGGGAGAACATTTTCTGGAGGGATCAGCTTCATTTTAAAATACCTTCGTGATGAATAAAACTGTAGACTTTAACAAATGAAAACCCAAGTTTCTTTTTTGTTTAAAGCCCAGAAGATTTATTCTTCCTCTTACCTTTTACTATTATCTCTTACTCTTACCTCTAAGTGGCACGATTGTTTCTCTTTCTCTGTCTCTCTCTCCCCTTCCTCCCCTCCACTTCCCTGAAAAAATTAAAATGAGTGTTGCAAAGATGAAAGATGCTTCATTGGAAGCTCTAGGATTTATAGTTTGGGAACTCTCTCGTTATCTTAGGAAATTTTCATATCTTTATGTATGGAAAATTTTGGCATTTTTGCTTTCTTTGAGTTCTATCTGGGACACGAAGTGAGGGCACAACACATCCATAAGGAAAAGAATTGACTTTCAGTGCTTTGAATCTTGACTTTTGACAACTTTTCTCATTCGCATTCACATGTAGGTAACGTAGAGTTTGGGGAGCTTATATTGTTTGCATAGTTGTTCTAATTCCAGGGTATTTACTTGAACACAAATGTCTTATTTTTCAACCTGCTGCAGCCATTTGAAAAAGAAAACATTATCTCTATGTGTGTGACACAACTCTTTCTATAAGGTCTATCCTCTGATGTGCTGAAGGTTTTGAAAATGACATTAGAATAATCAATAGCACTTTAAAAATTCTGGACCAGAGTTAGTAAGAGTGTGTGTTTGCAGAAGTGGGGCAGGAAAATGTCCAAATTCAGTAGGGATTTTATCCTCTAGATCCTGGAAATTGCAGAAAGGGGAAGGGTTAAAATTATTAAGAAATGTAATAAAAGAAACAGAGGAGGATCACACCTGCTGCCGCTTCCTCACTGATGCCAAGGACCTAAGGCATAACATCTTGTAAGATTCTGCCATGGAAATTTATGGGTTTTGCCTCTGGCTTTTATTTATTTATTTGTTGGCCAAAATTTTGAAAAATAAAACCTTTATAATTATAGTGGCTTAAAAGGGGTACTTTTTATTAATTCAATTTTCAAGCCATGCTTCGAAAGCTATTAATTTCTTTCTCACAGATTTCTTCACTCAGAGGCTTTAGGGATTAGCAGCTTCTACTTGCAAATATTTTTTTTCTTTTGCCATAGAAAAATATTTGCCTTGTGATTCTTATTTGAATTATTAGAACTTCTGATTTTCTCCCATGTATGATATTCATGTTATATAAACCCCAATGCCTAATATTTCTAGAATAATATTCTCTGAGAATCAGAGTATTCCTTCTGGGTCTAGTGAAGTGAGAAAAGAGTCAAAATAGAGAAATGAATCTGAATCTCAACCTTAAGATTCTTCCTATGTTCTTTCTTTCTTTCGTTTCTTTTTTTTTTTTTTTTGAGAAGGAGTTTTGCTCTTGCTGCCTAGGCTGGAGTGCAATGGCGTGATCTCTGCTCACCGCAACCTCTGCCTCCTGGGTTCAAGTGATTCTCTTGCCTCAGCCTCCCAAGAAGCTGGGATTACAGGCATGCGCCACCATGCCCATCCAATTTTGTATTTTTACATGTTGATCAGGCTGGTCTTGAACTTCTGACCTCAGGTGATCCGGCTGCCTTGGCTTCCCAAAGTGCTGGGATTACAGGTGTGAGCCACCGCACCCAGCCTTCCTGTTTTTTTTTTTTTTTTTGGTTCATAGGTGGACCATTGTCCTCATGACTAAGAAAATACATCAAACTGGCTGAGAAAACTAAGTGATCTTACCATGTCATCAGTATTCGAGAAAGGAAGTTGGCCTCCCTTAGCTAGATTTGGGCTAGCAGGGAATGCTACAGTTTACTTTCAAATGCCGCTAAAGGCTTTCTTCTTATAATTGTCTGTGACCAGAAATGGACTTCAGTTTGATGCTCTGTCATAGTGAGTAATGACTTAGGCATGAGTAGACGTACCAGAATCCTGCATCTCTAGACAGATGGTCTTAATTCCTTGCTGAATAAACAAACTAAAATAATGCTGGTATAATTTCTTGTTGTAAAATGTGAATAAAATATTTAAGCCTCACTCCTTATATCAAATATTCTATAATGAATAGAATGTGAAGAAAATGCTTAAATAAAAAGTGATTGCATTAAAAAGAACACGTCTATTAAGAGGACAATATTAAAACACCAACTGGGAGAGAGAACGTATGAGCCCCCACACGTGAAAGGAGAACTATTTACTGGGGATCCTGGAGGTGCATGAGGGAAATCCCTTGTGAGTCAAGATTTGACTTAGACCTGAGAGCACCTGGGGTGTGTGTATCATTCTGGAGAGCACCCTGGTCCAGGTAGGAGAGGGGGCTCCTGGCCCTGCCTCTGCTATAACATTGAGTGAGTAACAGAAACATGCCCAGCTTCTGAGACCATGGGAAATAGAAGACATTTTAGGTTTTAAACTTGAACATTCTATAGTACACTGGCAGCTCAAACATTCAGACAAAACACTTGTTTATATTGCATTACTGGTGTTCTCTCTGAGGAGAGGGATTACATATGATCTTTATTTTCTTCTTTATAGTTTCATATATTTTCAAATTCTTCCATAATGAGAAGCATAACATTTATTATCATAATAGAAAACTATTGATAAAAACAAATCAATGCATCTTTTAAAAAATAATTTTAAATGTGGAGAAAAGAAAATGATCACTTTCTGATTATTTGGCATTGGGTTGACAACATTAGAAGGAGAATAAATTTTTTCCCTCATTTTTATTAGTTAGGAGATAATCATCTAGTAAAGCAAAAGAGAAGCTAAGATGAGGAGTGCTAATTTCCAAAGCAATATGATCTTAACAGCATGAAATGGCAATGCAATAAAAAATGTCACCATCCAGGTTGATGAGGTCCAACTGACCAAAGGCTTGATGTACTGGATAATTGTCCTATAAAGTAAGTACAGGTATATGATTTGACTTTAACTGCTATGGGCTCTGCTCAGTGGCGATATGGATTGCAACAGAAAGAGCAATCTCACTAAATACTCTCAACATAAAGAAAATACTTTATTAAGTCTCTTGTACCAAGTCAGCTTTCTTACATTTGAGAGTTTCTTATTTAGCCTGAGAGGTTTAATTTTTAATAATCAATGAATTGAAATCATCAAGAATGACAAAGAGGCTAAGTTCAATAAAAGGGTTTCTCTGGGCTATGCCACCTAAAAATATGTTTAAGATTAGATACATCCCAGAAGTAAATTTATTTGTCTCAGCTGTCAGTAAGGTACTCAGGACTAGACATGCAGTTTCTGTCTTAAAGAAGAAACACATTTCTCTGTCCTTGTGCCTAAAATGCATCTTGGTACTTGTCTATGGGTGCAACCTGGACTTTGACCTTTACTGTAATTAAGAGACCAGCCAACTCATTTAATAGAGAACTATCTTCCAGCCCTAAATCTATTTAGTTGTTCATTCTACTTAGTTGTCAAAACATAAAATAGATTATATATGTCACATCTGTGTTTAAAAACATAAATTTTACTTATGCTCTAAAGCCTTTTGTACTTTCATTTATCTGACGTGGTAAGAAAGATTAAAAACACAGGTTTGGATAGGTCTCTAGAGATTTACATCCTTTCTGGTCTTACTCCTTACTTTCTATTTCCCAGTCTCAAATTGTGAATTTCTGATCCATTTTAGAATACATTTTAAATTCAAAATCCTAAGGCATGCAAGACCATCTTTACTCAATGTAATGTGCATTTTCATTTTATATGTTTTAAAATCAAAACCATTCAAATACCATGAAACGAGGTAACTGGCCTGCGGAATTTGAATGCCCAGATAACAAGTGAATTTGTGAGATTTCCTAGGGTTTTAAAGCTCCTGGAAGTAAGGAGATAAGGGATTAAAAAATGTTGGTATGCTCCCAGTCACCTTTAGACCTACCTCTATTGCACTAACCAGCACAGTGCAGAATTGGTAAATGCAGTTCTGCTTTGGACCATTTCCAGTACATTATTCCTTGGAGTTCCAGAATGCTTCAGTAACAAGTCTGGTTTATGTGTAACTCCTGCTATGTTACTGACTCCAAATATAACATTATAGCCAGGTTCTTGTGTAACTTTCTGGAAATATCAAGGGCTCCTTACGACCTATTTCTACAACTGAAATAAAAGCTACCATCTAATCTCCTTACTGAAAGGCTGCAAATTTTCTCTAGACATTCTGCTAGATAACAGGCACTCAGTATCCTCCAGAAAACTAAACCTAAATGCTGCTACCTACCACACAGTACACAATATTAGTGTGTGTCTATACAATTAAGCCAACAGGTGCTCTTCGTGGTCCTGAGTGTAATATAGGTGAAAATGCCCACTCCCTAACCTTTATTTTTATTTTTCTAGAAATCATCTTCATTTTTTAAACTTGATATATCCATATGAGGTGTAAAGATCAAATCAGGGTAATTTGAATATCCATCACATTAAATATTTATATTTCCTGTATGCTAGGAATATTAGAAGTATTCTAGCTATTCTGAATTGTACAATACATTATTGTTAATGATAGAAATTCCTCACCTTTAACTCCTTGGGTTTAGCATGTTTCTTTTTGTCAACAGGCCAGGTACAAAAGAGGATAAACTATTAGGAAAAAATATCATTTTTCTAGATTTAAAAAATGTATTAGGCTTTATAGCAGATCCCTGTCAGTTAAGTTCTTTCTGGATTCTAGACCTTCTGGATTCTAGGCAGGTTCTGGGTTGTTCTTCTCTTTCCCCTCTTCTTCTCTGTCTTTTAAACTTCCCTTTCACCTGGAAGTCTTCCCCAGCCAGCTCAGACTGGCTAATGTGCCTCTCCCCAAACACCTCACAGTTATCTTTACATGGACTTAAAGTTCACTGTGGTTGCTTAGTTCATTAAGTACTTCTCCATTTGATCTGTAAACTCTCTTAGTGCAGAGGCTGTACCTGCTTCAGTCTCGTCATCCCTAAAACCCAGTTCAATGCAAATACTAAGATAATATTTCTTTGAGTAATGAATGGTGTCATCAAGATATTGTGCATGTCAAATTAACTTAACCTGTGCCAAAAAAAGAAAAGAGTTTTAACTGCCTATCAAGAGTTAAGCCTCTTTCTTGTGTTCCTCGTGATTAGAATCATAATTAAAAGAAAACGTGACCTCTAAAAGAAAGTCTACAAAGTCAAGGCAAGAGCAAGTGGAGAGTACATCTAAATACAGAACAAAAAAATCATACTATTTATGAGTTAGAATGGTAAGGTTGATCCCCCAATGGAAGACCAGCCTCCAATGAATGGGATCATGGTGTCTTTTTGTTGTTGTTGTTGTTGTTGTTTTTTAGCACTGCTGCACTTAACGCTGTCAGCGACAAACTTACCTGTGTTCCGGAACTTCAAGGGAGAAAAACAAAACAAATTTCCCAAGTTACTCTAGCTTGCAATGCAACAGAGAAGTGCAAGTTACTGCTTGGTTTCATTTTGTTTGTTTTGTTTTGTTTCTAGCTATTTCTGCTCTCCAAACATCCCCAGCTTCCAAGTCATACAAAATCCACACGTATAGTTGAAAAACCACTGTAGAATGGCCAAGCAAGTTTCCAACATGAAACATGGCTGGGAATGCTTGCTGCTGTGTGAGCTAAAGAGCTGGTAAACAGAAGGGACACTCTGAGAAGGCACGGCTGCCTTCTACTGCCTTTTTTCTTTTTCTTTTTTTTCCTACAGGATGCTACTATTGCTTCCAAACGTCTTTTAAGGTTTTTTAGGCAGTTAAAAATGTCATATTGGCATTACGAAGTTTAGAAGGTGGGTGCGTAAGTCAGAATCTTTTTTGCGAGTATGGGGCAGATAAAAAGTAGAATGAACTATTAGCTGTGATTGATAGTAAAGGTACTATGTTAGTGGTAGTGTCTGGGTGCTGATCTTATGTATGTGTTACAGAGATGTGGGAAGCATTTTCCTTTACAATCAGCACAGCGATAAGCGAAACTAGAGTAAACTATGGCACTGCTTGGCTCCCCAGGGTCCAATTAGGAAGCATGATAAATGACTTGTAAGGTCTCTTCCCCACTGATCTGTGGTGGATATAAGCTGACATTCTCCGTGGAGTCCTAGTGAGTAGTCTGCCTACTCCCATCATACATCTCAGTACATAGGAACACCTTAAATTGGAATTCCAAACTCATTATGCCATGCTGTGTTCTTACTTGGCAGGTGTGTTTCTTCACAGCAGTTATACAAGGGGAGGTGTAAGGTGGAATCTCTTACACTGATTTTTTTTTCCCCATAAAGGTGCTTGTTTAGTTTAATACGTACAAATAACTTATGATGATGAGAGAATATCATGAGGCTGGAGTGACTGTATAAGGGAAATTGTTACTAACCTTAATTTATATCTTGCCTCTTCAGAAGTTGATGCTTCCTCCAGATAGGATAATGGCTTGGTGGTACTAGCATGACTAGTAACCAGTGTTTAGAAGTGAATGCCAATACTATCAAAACCTTTTCATTGGTTTTGTTTGAAAGACGTCAAAGAGAACATGCATATTTAATGCATGGTGAATATGGAGGAAAATGTAGACAAGGGAGCCAAGGGACAGATTAAAATTAAGGTTTATACTTTCTGGGCTATGATAAGACATTTTTCAGGGGCTGGGAGTATCTTGATGATTTAATACTTGGAAGAATTTTGTTGTTGTTGTTGTTTTCTTCCTCCATGTACTATCAGTTTTTAAGAAGGACTCTAGCTCCATACAGTCTCTGAACCCAGAACTAAGTTCCCAAAGGAAGGACTTCCTGTCTACACACAGCAATGTTCCTCACAGTCGACTCCTGTGTTCATGTTAACTGGCACATGAGGCAGCCTTGAAAGCAAGCCGTACTGCCATGCACTCTAACAACCACAGAGACTGTGTCCGTTTTCTGTCCATCAAGATCCGGTCTTCTTACCCTTTAGGGCAGCATGCCAACATTTTCTGCTGCAAATCTCATTGAGCTGTTCTTAGGCAGCTTTATTCCTTTTAATTAAAAAGACAAGACTGCCAATTACTTAAACCTAATCCCCAAATGTAATTGTTACTTTGAAAGATTTTTTTTCCCATAAAGCTCATAGAAGAGCAATATTTCCATCAAATTAAAATTTAGTGGAAGCTTGGATTTTTTATTAAAAAAATATTCATTTTCAAATCCCTGCTGGCTCTAGACATCTAAATAGCACAGCAAGGCATTAAGAACAGGGTGATCACCAGCAAAGGCTGAGTGGTGTAGGCAGATCCAGACTCAAAAAACAGGAAGAGGCATTAGAAAGGAGTTCCAGGACTAAACATTCTCCTATCTTTAAATTGACTCTGTAGGATTTTTAGTCATTTAGCTTGAAGCTAAATGTGAATTTTGAGAGAAATAACACTTCCAACCCCTTGTTGAACATTTATATAATGGTGTGAATAAATTTTGGATTTATTCTTGCTAGCAACTTTTAGCAGGGGAGAGAATAACAGTTTAGGAAACAGAGTAGGAGGAAGAGTAAAGAGGTGGGGAGAGAGAAGACATAGAAATGGGGAGAAAATCTCCCCTATTACACGGTGTCAAAATCATTGGATTGATGAGTGAACTATTGAGTCCACATTAAATATTGGTACAATTATCTCACTTGATTCTCTAACCATTAAAGAAAATCAGAAGGAAATCAAACTGTTGTTCCCATAAAGGAGCCAGGGAATTAGGTATGAAGGTCAACTCAATAATTTTCACGTGTATTAATCAGAGCCAATGATTTTGCTCTAAATTGTTGCTGACATGGCTGCCTAAATTCTATTCATAGAAACAAAATCCTTGTTTCTGCCAGCCAGTAGGAAGGAGAGATGTATTTAAAAAGTGAAATCCTTCCTAGGAAATACCTTATATCCTTGACCAGCAAAAGGTACAGATTCCTTAGGTTGATGGTCTGGTAGTTATGTGGTAGTGTGTATGATGGGCATCCACTGAAAGTGTGTGAGTGTATCTGTGTATGCCACACAACAGGGAACTGTGCAATTCTGCAGCTCTTCTTAAATGTAATATTATGATATTGGTAAGAAAATAATGAACAATATTTTTTATTTGGCCTTAGGATGCTTCTATAATTAAAACTTTTTAGCAGTGTGGGGATTTCAGACATCCTTAGAATCCGTAATACATCAAACTATAATAAAAGCACATTGAACTTACATCTAGCTAATGTCCATGTAATATGAGTATACCTGTAAATATCAGTGCTTTTAAAAATTATAAGACACATGTGTATTTGAATATGATTTTTAAAATTCAATATACCTTCTTTCTAGGAACTTGAAGCTCTCTTTTGTGTGTTATTTAAAATACCACTTTGAGCTTGTAGGCATGAAAAATATAATTTCTTTCCCATTTCACAGTTGGAAAAACTGAATTACAGGAACAATGCTAGTAATTATCCATGATTAATAGAGGTGTGTATGTAAATCAGTCTGAATAAGTGTGTGAAATTAGATGTGCTGATGCCAGATAGCTCTGCTCATGTTTTTAAAAGATGAATGCTTTCATATAAATCTGTGTGAGTTGGGCATACGTCTCACTGTGTTAAGCATATATGAAAATAGATTTTGTAAAAATGTAAGGACATTAAAGTAACTGAGTGTTATAAGCATTGTAATATATAAAATAAATTAGATGAACATTTAAAATTCACTGGAAAGATGCATATCCAGTGAACATAAATGTTTACATAAGGGTGATTATTAATACTCTACAGATTTATATATGTGTCTGGGTGCAACAGGGGTAGGTTGAAATTTAGGTGTCATTTGATCATTTAAAAGTGTGAGAGAAAGGTGCATGTCTCTTTCTTAGGGTTGTGGGGATTGAGTTAATGCAGGCAAAAGCCCTTAAAACTCTAATGGTACATGAGAAGCCTATTATGTATGTTAGCTATTGTTATTATTAATATTATTACCATTATTAGACAAAGAAAAATACTGTTGTATTAAGAAGCTGAAAAGAAGCTTTTTCTTAATAATATCAAGGATGGTATTCTACAGAAAATAAATGAAACTAGAAATTATTCAGTATTCTTCACAACATGAGATATGTTCAAAATTTTTCTCCCATTTTACCTCTCATCTTTTTGGAATCTGATTTAAAAACCTGTTCCTGGGAGTGCCAGATGAGGGCGGATATATCCACTCCTCTGACTGTAGATAGAATCTGGCTGCGCTGATGCCAAGCCTGCCTGTAAGAACATCAGTCTCCCTTTGGGAGAAAACATGCCAGGCCGACTTCAGATTTCTGCAAGCCTGGCTTGTTTGTGGTTTGGATTTTAATTTCTTTTTAAACTTTAATTTTGGGAGGGGGTGGTTTGTTTTGTTTTCTGAAAAAGCTTTGGACAGCTGTATTAATCATGCAAACCCAGCCATGTGCAATGCATTTTATCAATGGAAAAACAGGGATGGAATGGCAAGCAGCTGTGAACAAACCCAGTGCCATGCCTGAACCTGGAAGATAATCTCAACATTTCCCAAACCCACTTGCCACATGGGGTTAGTGAATGGAAAGGCTGTTCACTTGGGATAAATAATCAGATGGGAGGCAAACAAGTGAGACACATTCCAGGATTTGTTTTGTTTTGTTTCAAAGTGGCAGCGATCAGAAAAGGATAGGCTGATTGAGTCCAGAGAGCTCCATACTCAAGGGAATTTTTCGCTTGAGAGTTACATAAACAAAACGGTTGTTTGCCCTTGTCCTTGTCCCTTGTTTCACTCCATTGTAACTTTCTGAGGCTGATTTCAACACTTCATTCTGAACCTACAATCCTCAATGTGAGAGTGTCTCTGGGTGCACTTCCATTATGAAGAAGAGCTAGCCATGAGTACACCGATGGGGAGAAATGTTATCATTGCTCAGTACCCAGAAACCTCAGGAAACAATGTCACCCTCACAAAGTGAGAAAAGTTCCCCCAGACATTGAGAGCTGACTCTTTCCTTATTTTGCAATTCAGTGGATTTTCTGCAGCAATATAGTCGGAGGTATTTATGCAAATTTATGCAATTCAGGACTCATTTTAGAATAAAGCTAAATTAAAATTAATGGAAGAAAGCACCTATCAGAAACAGATCAAGGATGGAACACTATTTTATTTATATCTTTTAAACTAAAGAGCAGGGAAGCAAACTAGTTTTATATTTTGTTTTGTTTTTTGGCAGTGGGGGAAGGACATTCGAAAATTTCTGATTGGCCACAGCCAATATAAATTACCCGTTGGTGGAATTCCAGCATTATTATTATCACTGCAGAAAATCAAGCAATATGATGAAGGAAACCCAAGGGAAATGCATTTGATTTATTGAGCCTTGTTTTTGTTTAATCACAGCTTGAAAGGGTTTAGGACTGCATTCCTGCTGTGACTCTACTGTGCATCCCCAGTCAGCTTGATGAGCCATGTAGAGTGGGGATAGGAGGGAAGATCCTCCAATGAGAGATATGAACAATAAAGCAGCTGAAATGAAACATATATCTTTGTGAGGTTGGAAATTAGGGAAGAAAGTTCTCCTTTTTATAATGGGAGGACAGAAAAAAATCTTTGTGACTTTTGAAACACCCACTTTCAAAACACCTTAAGGAAATTAATTGCCTGAAAATCTTTAGGCCATTTAACATCAACCAACTTCTAAGAGACAATTGATATTTTAGGAATGAAATTTAAGAGTTCACAAAGATGATGAAAATATATGATATTCAATTAAATGAAGATACCTTGCATTATAGCTATGACCACAGTGAGGCATGCTTTTCATAGATATTGGGTACTTAATTGGCACCATAAAAAGGGTTAAGCATCCTATTGTTAATGTTTTTTTCAATAGGAAGCTGCATTTCTCTTGGGTTACCCTGGATTGGAAAGAGGAGAAGAAAAGTGAATCAATCCCAAGGAAGTTAAAGTCCTTGTAAAAAATAGAAAACTTAAGAGGGAACTATCTTTGTATAGCAGACTCTTACACCAGCCATCCCAAGTCTTAATGAACAGCTTTTCAATTTCCACTAGCAGAAGACCAAAGCATTAGTATAAGATAAACTATATTCTCTAAAAACTATTGGATCTAAGAAAGCTAACTACAGTCTACCTACAATGTAAAATCAAACTAGGGTCATTCTCCAATCAACAGTTGAGTTTGTGGGAAATACAGAGTTCAGCAAAATCCCTCGTGCTCCATCCCTAGTCCAGACTGTTTTTCAGTATCTGAACAGCTGTCCTTTGTGAACGGTGTCTGGCTTCACTTTGTTCAAAGTTACATATATCATAATGCGTGATCAGATAAATATTTGAGTTGGTGGCTGCAGAACTGCTCTCACAAAGGATACTTGGAATCACAGTGATACTGTACAAAGCTCATCTCAGATGGGGCATGACCTCTTTGAAAATGCTATCCAATGGAACAAATGCGTATGTGTGTGTTTTTCATATCAAGATATTTGCAAGATGGCAACATGATAAAATGGTGTCAATCTCTGCAGCAACGCTAGAACATAAATGTGTTAAAATAATTGTGGCATGTCAAGAATTCAAAATGGGATATTTTCCATGAACAGTAAGTATCATGTCAAGTTTAAAAAACAGGCACATTTTAACAGTCTTATTTTTAGTGGCTGGGATTAGAAACAGATTTCATTGTTTCAGGGAAGTTTTTTTTTTTTTTTTAAACAGAGTTCTTCTAAGCTTTCATACTAAAAATAGTTTGTTCTCTTTTTAAAATTTGACAACAACTCTTTTATTAAGCTGTCTAGTTGATCCTTGAAACCTTGCAATCCTTAGTTCAAAAGTAATTAAAATACATTTGCATATGTGAATGCATATACATGCGAAACATTGCATTATTGACACTGAATAGCTACACACAAGTTTGCATGAGTTTATAGTTTGGACAAATGTTAATGAAACATGATTCATCTTCAAACTTATAAAACAGCAGCTTTCTACCTTTAATTCTGAGCACATTTCCTTTACAGTGTGTATGATAATCTTGTTTAATTGGATTTATTTTTTCCACGCTAGGCCCCGCATGGCCTAGTTTCCATTTTTTCTCAGGTCTTTGAGTGCTATTTGCAAATCACTTTTCTGGAATTTAATTTCAATGGTAGGTTGGTTTCATTTCAGATTTTTTATATTTTAATTTTATTTGCCAATTTCCCTTTAAATAGCCTTAAGCTAGAAAGTTGTGGCTGTAGCTTGCATCTAAATATGATGTAGGAGGCAAAATTTAATTTGAGTGCATATGAAGTTTATGAAAAGGAATTCAGAATGATTATCCTGTTTTTTCATTTATGTTTTCTAAGATAGGTATATTTAAAAGGAAAGAAAACTACCCATGAATTGACCAAGATTCTAAGAGAAAACAATGTCTTTGTTATAATCTGGTTGCATTGATTAACCTTTAGCGGTATATATATTAATTTTTACAAGTAATACCAATGATTTCAGATTCAGATTGTATAAACTTCCAACTGTGAGGGTAATCAGTCAAAAATTTGTATATCTGTGGCTAGAGAATTTAACTGGCTGTGTCCCAAATATGTGAGTTCCTAGTTACTTGTAATAAATATTGACTGTAGAAAAAAATTGCTTGCTGAGTTTAGTATTGCCTTTGCAGCTACTGACCAATTTAAAGATGAGTAGGATAATAGTCTTGTTCCATGCCTATTCAACTGATGTTGGAAGCAACTAATTGACTTTTATTAAAAGGTTTAAGAGAAAAAATGATTTATATTTTATGTGAATTTTATGAATGTGTTTTTCTCCCTTTGTGTGTTTTGCATGTTATAGATGATGGAGAATGACCCAGGAAGAGAGCTACAGTGATAAAAATCATACTGACCTTGAATGGGGTGGGGGATTGTGGGTAAAACACGTTCTAAAGGGGAAAAAATAGTAATCATCATGGAGATTTTAAATACATATCTTTCTTGTGTTTACTTATTCAAACAATTATACAACAGATGAATTTCCATGCTTACAGGATCATATCTCTCATAAAACATTCATCTGTATTTCCGATTAACTTAAACTATCAAAGAAATGTATTAATAAAATTAAAAATACAGAGCCTTTAAAAAGTTTAGCTAGTGTAGGGGACAACATCAGATTGTGGTAACCCTACATACAGAATCCTACTGAAAATAACCCGCCACCAAGATTTTAGATCTTTTAGAGAGTTGGAGTTGCGGGTGTTTATAGTCGTGATCAAATTCAGGTGATACATCTTGGTCTTGGTTCTTGTCTCTTTAGCCCATGACAGAGGAATGTGTGTCGGCTATAGACTTCTTTTCTCTCTCTAAGCCCTATAGTTCATATCAGCTTTAGCCAAGCAACTGAAAAATTTACTGTGGGTAATATCAGTGCAACTTTTCCCTCAGGTTTTTACTTCCACATTGCTGATACCAATATAGGAATAAAGTCAAGGTAATAAGTTTCTTAGCATGATATAATTTTATTTTTAGTCTATTCCTTAATTCCCCCTCTTTTTATAATACAATCTCACCTGAAATTTGATCAACCAATCAAATTTGCTTGATGATACATCCTATTGAGTATAACAAGATTTTGTTTTGAACACTGAGGTCTTAGTTTGCAAGTATCTTGTACTCCCATACATAAACTACCTACCATAAATAGAATGGACTGACAGAGTTCAGAATTTAAGATGTCCATCTATCTCAAGAAAAGTTTAAATCCTCTTCTGAGGCTCTTTCAGAAATACAGAATGGACCATTAGGGGGAGAATGTGTTATTTGCTAACTCCCAAATTATGCGATAGTGTAACATAATTAGCATACACTTTTCTACGTTTCTCCTAGCAGCTTGATTAAATAAAGACCAAGGAGACATGAAAATCAACAAACATCAAAACCACAGTGAGAAAAGCATATGTGCACATTCAAATCTGATAGCCTACCATCTTGTACCATATGCACGAAAAGAGTAGACTTTACCTGGACTTTGGGCACTGTATGCACCTGGACACTGAGAAAACTCAGTCTCCTTGCAGAGTCAGCGTTTCTGTAGCTTGGCTGAAGTTGTTACTTAAATATGAAAGTTTCCTAAGTCCATTAAGATGGAGCAGGTCAACAGCAGCCCAGTGAACAACTGTGTGTTAGTTACGCAAGTGTCAAGTCAAAAAATGGTTTAAACCTCCACTGGTTATTTGGTATTAAGTTTCCAGCTTTGAAAATAAATAGCTAAACTGCTTTTAGCATTTTTGTAGCAGTTGGAGACCACTGTCCCATATTATACCCTTTCTATTGAATTTTATTTTTATTATTACTATTATTATTCAGACTGTTTAAATGACTCGGCTTAGTATTTTCTCATCATGCTGTTCACAGCTGGGAAAATGCACTCTGCCCTTATTTCCACATGACCATTGATATGGCTTAACCATCTCACCCACCCTCCTTTCATGAAATGCCTTTCAGCTGCTTCTCAGCTTGTTATTACCGTCTTAGCTCCATCCTGTTGTCCTTGTCTTAGGCCTATGACACCCCATTAGTTATTCTCATTCTCTTCATTCCATCCTATTCACGTATCTTTCTTAGATGCCTCTCCATCCCAGTCTGTGTTCTTATTCTTTGACCGTTATTCTGCTGCTGTTTTACACTTCATGCTAGGGTTTGTAGAATCCTGTAAGAGTGTAAAGTAAGTAAATACTACTTATGAGGAAAAAGAAATTGTCCAACTTTTGATTTTCAAAAGCAAAGGAGGGCAGAGCCCTCGGTGCCATGTGCTTCTCCTTTGGCTGCTGCTTGAGGGAAACACACTTAGCGGCTGACTGGGAGATTTCGGGAACAGACTACAAGGCTGTTCCTAGTACTATATACTGTGTCTCTTAGGAAGGTCTCTTTTTTGTTTGTTTGTTTGTTTGAGACAGAGTCTCGCTCTGTAGCCAGGGCCAGGCTGGAGTGCAGTGGCGCAATGTCGGCTCAGTGCAACCTCCGCGTCCCGGGTTCAAGCAATTCTCCTGCCTCAGCCTCCTGAGTAGCTGGGACTACAAGCTCGTGCCACCATCCCAGCTAATTTTTGTATTTTTAGTAGAGATGAGGTTTCACCATGTTGGCCAGGATGGTCTCGATCTCTTGACCTCGTGATCCGCCCACCTCGGCCTCCCAAAGTGCTGGGATGACAGGCGTGAGCCACCACTTCTGTTCTTAGGAAGATCTCTTAACTCTGAGCTTTGGTTTCTTATCTGTTAAGTGGCTGGGGGAAGGGAGGTGTATCCACAGGCAGCCCACTTAAGGAGTTTGCATCTAGTGCTTCAAACTACATGTGGGTAGATAGGTGCTCAAACTGTTTTATTGTGTGGCATCTAAAAGCAGCTGGTTAAAAGGCTTTGCCAAGGTTTCACTCTGTTAATCAGATTAGAGTGTAGTGGTTTTGATTTTGGCGCAGGACCCTCCTCCTCCCAGGCTCAAGCAATCCTCTCACTTCAGCCTCCTTAGTAGGTGGGACCACAGGTGCACACCACCACGCCTGGGTGATTTTTTTTGTATTTTTGATAGAGTTGGGGTTTTGCCAAGTTGCCCAGGCTGTTCTCAAACTCCTGAGCTCAAGAAATCCACCCACCTCAGCCTCAGCTGGGATCACAGGCATAAACCACTGTGCCTCGCCTAGGCTTCTCCAAGTCTTAACTAGCATCATCAAGGGGTGTATGTTTAAACAGCAAGCCTTTCAGATTACAAAATGCTTTTTAAAGAAAATGGGGATTATAAAGACTCCCTCTTTGTGAAGGCTCCCTCTAGTGCTGGATTACTTAGGTAGCGCTTGAAATTTAGTCAACTGTGGCTTTACAAGTTAATGATATTTTAAAGTTTAAAAAGAAAATTAAAAGCACCCCCTACACACCTACACACAGATGCATCAAAGCCCAGTGAAGATTTTTTTTTGTGTGTATTTTTCTTCTTTTGTACTCAAAAGCCTCAAAAGACCTTTATAATCCTCGCATTTCTCTAAAGCACAAGGTAATCAATCAGTGGGATTGTCCTTTAATGTGAGGGAATATTCTCCTCCTAGACCAAATGCTGACTACTAGGCTGGAATATTCACTGAGAACTTCAACGTGCCACAGATAACCCAGTCATTGAACTAATCTGGTGGTAGCAGGCTATTGGGGGTTAATGAAAATGGAGGTGGGAGGCAGTGCTCTTGGTGAGAAGGGATGGAGCAGTATACAGTGGAAAGGCCTCACTGAGTGAGAAAAAGGAGAAAAAAAATAGATTCTTCTCACCTCCAAACATACAAGATATATTTCCTAACATTTATGCCCACATACACAAATGCAAATGTGTTGATTTAGGGCCTGCACTCTTGAAATAGACTACCTGAAATTAAATTTCAAGCTCAGCCTTACTTAGTTGTACTAATCACTTAACTTTTTTATGTAATGGAGAAACACAAGTACATAGTAGGGTTGTTGTGATGGATGCCTGTAGTCCCAGCTACTCAGGAGGCTGAAGCGGAAAGATGGCTATAGCTCAAGTGTTCTGGGCTGTAGTGTACTCTGCTGATTGAGTGTCTGCACTAAGTTTAATATGGTGGCCTCCCGGGAGTCCAAGACCAACAGATTGCCTAAGGAGGGTCAAACTGGCACAAGTCAGAAATAGAGTAGATCAAAACTCCTATTCTGATCAGCAGTGGAATCATGCCTACGAATGGCCACTGCACTTCCATCTGGGCAACATAGCAAGACCCCTTTCTGATAAAAAAATATATAATTAAAAAAAATCAGATCATGTATGTGAAACATTTAGCACAGTAGATACTGCAGAGTACATTGTACTCAATAAGAAGTGGTAACATTTAAATTATCACCCTTTCTTCCTCCATGTCCATTATTTTAAATCTAACTCAACATGAGCACAAAACAAGATAAATCTGTCACCTTTGTGGGTGAATTTTAGTTACCAGTCTGGAAACACAGTCTGTTATGTTACTATGCAGACAGTGGAACTTCTCTTGGCATCACTCAAAGTCCAACTTTTCATCTATGTGATGCATATCCCCCTGTCTGACAAAGACTAGGGAGCCAAATCCTTGCCCATACATTGTGCCATTGCATTAATGCATTCAAAAAGTTATATAAGGTAATGCTTAGCCCAAGGATGAAGAAAAAGATATACAGGGTATTACTTGGTTATACGAACTGAGGTAGTGTAGATCTTTGACAAACAGAGTGCTATAATGTGTGGAGAGCCAGATGAATGAGAAAGGAGTGCTTCCACCAGCTCAGGAAAATATTGCTATGAATACAATGTATTCTTACACTCTCCTTCCATGATTTTGACCCCTCTGGAGATCAGTATTTGAATAGAGAGTGGGGAAGCGTATGCATGCATGTGACTGCAAGTTGACACTGTGAAAAGTCAGCTCATCGCTGCGGTGGATACGGCTGAAAATGTGCTGACACACCAACGAAGATGAATAATCGCCAACTCTTCAGGGGCGCTGGCTCTGAGTCTTTACCTGCTGCTGCCTCTGGCTGGCAGAGGCTCACCAGCTGCCTGTTATTCTCTGGACTGGCTTGGTCAGCAGAGCTCCCCGCTGCCCACACAGTGCTTCTGTCAGGGCTGTGGCCACAGACACCCGCCCCCAAGCATTTCTCCCCTCCTGACTCTGTTCTGTGGAAAATTACCTCTGCTGACACTTGCACAGTGTTTTCCTTTTCCCATTCATCCTGTTTATTTGAATGTAAATAATATTTACTCACACAGGTACTCTTACTCTTCCCTCCTTCCTTTTCTCCTCTCTCTCTCCCTCCTTCCCTTCCTTCTTTCCTCCCTTCCTTCCTTCCTTCCTCCCTCCCTTCCTCCCTCCTTCCCTCTTTCCCTCATTCCTTCTTTCCTTCCTTCCTTCCTCCCTCCTTCCCTCTTTACCTCCCTCCCTCCCTCCCTTCCTCCCTCCTTCCCTCTTTACCTCCCTCCCTCCTTCCCTTCCTTCCTGCCTCCTTCCTTCTTTCCTTCTTTCCGTCCATCTTTCCTCCCCTCCTTCTTTTCTTTCTCTATCTCCCTCCCTCTGTTTTTCTTTCTTTTCTTTTGGAACTCTGTGAAATTATAAGGTTCTAGCTATGCAGGCTGTAACAATGCATCTCCCAAAACTAACTGGTGGTGAGTGGGTGGGTGGAGGGAGTGCCATTCCTGTTACAAAAGAAGCAGAGCTTCTCCCCAAAAATGTTTGTTCTTAGGCCTTGGATCTAAGAAATAGTGCAATAAATTCACGAATATTCTGCAATTTGAATTGTACCCTTTTGCCTCAAAGCTTAATGATCTTTCGTATTTTATTTTTCACTAAGTATTATACCTCCTAACTTTACAATAAAGGTGGGACATCAATTCTAAACCAAATGCTGATGCATGTGGTGCCTCTGCATGCTGCCAAAGACACAACTGTGGTAGTGCCTCTGTGGGACCACCAGGAGTAGTACATCATTAATCACTGCACCCACATAATCCTCAAATATATAATGGAGGGTGATCTCTACTAAATCATAAAGTGAAGTGTGACAGGATACATTTGTCTGGTTATTCCCTGATTCTCAGTATACAAACAGAAACTCTGTACGATTCTTGATATTCCTCAGTTTTGCTGGGTTAAGTCCTTTAAATGGACTTCTGTTATAGGGCATTGGTATTGTAGGGCTTGATGTTACCTTCCATGACCACTAGCAGTATCTCATTACCTTTGACCTAGTCTACTTTGACCCCCTCCCTCAAGTATTCAATCCTTCCAGCCTCTTTCTTTTTCCTCTCTCTCAGTCTATTGGTGACATTTGATTTATTATTTCATATATCATTAGCATAGTTCTTAGTCTAGGTTAAATAGAAAGGAAATATACTTTAATGCAAATGTGTAATTTTTCACTTTCTGTAACTCATCCAATTATTCGATCTTCTCCTTACTCATCTCTATACAACCTTCTTTTTAAGATTTTAAGTATATGTTGTTATATTTAACCAGGTCAACTTAGATTTAGTAAATCTTAAATTCACAGTTGAGGACGGTTTTCACCCCCACCATTTATGGAATCCTTAATGTTAGGAATGAATCAGGTAACTACAGTTCTTAAGAAGTATATTCTCAGGTGTCTTACAGACAGTGATGTCTCTAGTTAAGGCAAAGAATGCTGATGTTTGGTCTTTGGAGACAAGTAAACAGGTTGTGAATTTTAAGCTTTATATAGATGCAGCATTTGTATAGCTGTATCTCATCAAACTGTCACAGACTGAAGTCAATGAGAGTTATGAATGAGAAACTAAAGGCCAAAGTTAAGAGTTGTTTGTGGTTGTTGTTTTCATAAGTGGAGTTCAATCTGAAACAGTTTTAAAATGGCTTTAACACTACATTTCAAGAGAACTCTCACTTAAATTGATTTTTCTTCTAAAAATATGTTGTTGTTTTTTTTTTCTTGAAGGCTCATCTAAACAGAATATAGCAAGATAGAGACATTTCTTCTGGTCATAATATTTCTAGTTTTTTCCAGTTGAACCCATTCAGAAAAAAAAATAAACTTAGTGGTTGGTTATTCCAGAATAATAATAGTACTTTTTTTTTTTTTTTTAACTTTTCCCTTTAGTCCAAATGAACTTTCAGATTCAGCATAGGCTAACTTTTTTTGTTTCTTTTGCTTATTCTGATAAATGTGTCTCTATTCTAAATGTTACCATTTTCCTGTGATTCCATTTAGCATCCTTCTGTTTCTCGGGGGCATCTGCTTCTGTGCTCATAGTCACTTGCCCAGCAAGGCAGGGGGTTAGAGACTTGACTCTAACTTGCTGCTAAAGAGCAGGACTCCAAGGTGGGGTCTCCTATTAACATCTATGACTTTGGAATGACCACGCCTTCCTTGGTCTACTTTCAGGATCTTCTCTGCTCTTCAGAAATGTATCTTTTTCCTACCATTATATCTCTGCTCCAAAAATATATCAGAAAAGTAATGTCTCCTACTGTCATACAGAAAGCTTTCTGCAACCATTTTTCCTCCTTTGGATTTTATATTATGCTTTAATCATTTATTCCACTCTTCCTCTTGTATTGTTAAAAAGATACTTTTTTCTCTAGCCTCTCCCTTCTCTCATCACCTTATTCATTCTCACTGAATATTTCCTCCTCAATCACTCTTATTACTGCCTTAAACAAACAAACAAACAAAACTGTTATCCATTTCCAAGCTCTTACATCACCTCTGCTTCTTAAAGGACCACTGCCAAAGAGACTTGTGTTCTCTGAATATTTTTTCAGTTTCACTAACTAGGAAAAAACAAAACAAAGCAACAACAACAAAACTAAGGAAAACAAACAAAAATCTAGGCAGTTATCAGAAGCAAGAAAGAATATAGAGAGAAGTTGCTCCATTTATAAGTCCCCCCTACGCACAGAGATTGAGAACCCTGCGTTTTTGTTTCAGTGCATATATGCTTATTTGTGTTTAAGTGAACTTTTAATAGATAAGGGAATGGTTTTCATGTTTTTCATGTGAAAAGTCAATTTAATTCCACCAAGTTGGGCCCTGCTTTGGCGTACTTACTGAAAAGGACTAGGCTGGCATTGGTGACCCCCAGCTTGTTGGCAGCCACACAGGTGTAGTTGCCATAGTGCTCTTCAGTGACGTTGGTCACCGTCAGGGAAGACTGGCCCTCGGTGCTCTTAATCTCAAGGCCATTGGCACTGTTTATCCTAAGAGTTCAAAAACAGAAGAATAGAAAGGAACACTGGTGAAGACTTTAGCTTAGGAATTCTTTCCCCATCCTGACACTGGAGGAAAAGGAGAGAAAGGAAGTAGCTAGAGTTTGTTGCTCCATGCCCAATTCCTCTTTTAATTGTGCAGTCCCATATCATCAGAATCAATGTCCATCAACAGAGAAAAACTGGAAACGGGTTTGAGTTTCTGTTACGGGCAAGAAAGACATCAGGTGAAAACTACCCATTGAACTATTTTTATATTTTACCTGGCTGCTTTTGGGCTTCAGCTTAAGAGCTGCAGCTCCCAAAGAATTTGAAAGAAACATTAAACAGGAAGATTGTAAGAATATAGTTCTACGTAATTACAACTAGCTTGGCTTTGGCTTTGTTGTGAGGCTTCTGGTGCCCCCAGGCCCAAGCAGTGGAGCCACGGGGGATGGCAGGTTTGGCACATACCTAGTGTCATCCCGGTACCACTCAAAGTCAGGTGCAGGCACTGCCGAGGCCTCACATTTGAGTGAAGCTTGTCGTCCTGTGGTGGCTTCGTTACTCTTGGATTCTGTGATAGTGGGAGGATCTGTAGGAAGGACAGGCACACAGGTTTATGTGAGGTCAGCATGTTTATCAGGAAGGAATGAAGAAGGACACTCTGATTAGAGATGCAGGAAGGAAGCCATCTTAAAGCTCCATTCCTGTGAATTATGTGATCAGCTAAATGGGGTTGATCACCAAAAAACTAAAAAAAAAAAAAAAAAAAGATAATTTATGAAAACATTGATTTGGTTTACTTAAATGAGACACTTATCAGGGTTTTATGGAACTGGAGTGAGGATTTCTTTTTCCTTTCTCCAATAGGTCATGGTATTACAATCATAGACTATAAATATTTGTATAGTCTTTTTATAAATGAAGCAATGATATCAAAGGACTTAGGAATCGCAATGTATAATTTGACCATTTTTCTTTTTCTTCTTGTTATTATAATTTGAGATGGCCTTGAGGAGTCTGATGAAAATGATAGCCGGCTAACAACTGAAGTTTGGTCTGATATTATTGCAGGATTCATAAAGAAACAAACAAACAAACAAAGCTAGTATGAGGTAATTACCTTATGTGTTCACTTATCACCACAACCCAGGTAAATTTAGCTTTTATGTGTGGGGGTATGGTTTAAGGTCCATCCTGGTGTGTAGAAGACTTACTGGCCTATCGGTCTTCTATTCTCTCGAGCAGTTGTGTCCTTGATTTTTATGCCCAGGAATGAGCATACAAAACTATCACGGGCTTGAAATCAGCTGGGAAACACATTTGACACTCTAATTTTCCATGACTCATTCAAACAATCCTATGAGGATGGAAAAAGTGTTTGTACATCCACTTGACTGTGTTAGGATTGTAGACTCAAGCTCCTGCACTTGATGATGCTGTGTTTGTGCAGGTTATGGACCTTCAAGGAGACAAGGCCTTTCCTGTCCAAAGGTTGTTTGCCAGAAAATGGCAACTTGGCTAAGTACACATGGGAAAAACAGATCTTGGCACTCTGTTTAGACTTTGTAGCTGAAAACGCTCATGTAGGAAAATAAGTGAATGTTTCTGCACAGATTCATTAAACCCCAGCCCTTCAGCACTTGGTCTATCTTCCTTGTTTCTGATTTTTTTTTTCATATTCAAAAACTATCACCTAAGTTTTCTACCTATAGAAGACTGTAATTTTCTGAGTTTAAAAGAATGTTTGAGAAAGCATCTGATTTGTCTGCAATTTCCTTTCTCATTTTATTTTCCCATAAGCGTAGACATTTTAAAATCACTGTCAGAGTTAGAGCATATTTGAATAAACACTCACATGTAAACAGGCGTGCTAAATGGGGTTTTGTTGCTTTATTGCTATTGGTAGTGTTGTTTTACTTTAGACTCACATTCTTATTCCGTATAAGCACTGAATGGGAAGATGCTGTAGTAAAATGAACCCTGGATTGGAAACTAGGGGTTCTGGGATTTGGTTTGGGTTTGGCTGTTTGGACTTTCCATCATACATTTTCTTTCTGGGCCTTGGTTTTATTACCTATAAAATGAGAGGATCCTATTTTAATGATTTATAGCATCCTTTCCAACTGTAAACTATCCCAATTCTTGTTAAAACTGCTCATTCTTTAAAAATGGGCAGTTGGCACCATTACGATCCAAGTGTATTTTCAAACCCTTAATTAATTTAACTCTTAAATTGCTAATTTTCCAAATTATAACTCATTTATTTATTCCATGGGTTAGGAACCAGGATTAGCAGTCGAGAAGAGGAAATTTGAGATCTGATTTTGACTATATTCTTTACCAGAGCTGTGGTCTGGGCAAACAACTGTACCAGTTTGAGCCTTTTCTTTATCTTTGAAAAGAATAAGCTAGCTACTAAAACTGGTTAAATCGATCATTAGAGCACATCAGTTCAAAGGATAATCCAATAATTGGTAGTAGTGGTGCTGTGGGGAGATAGTAATAAAGGAATGGGACATAGAATAGAGGTTCTGGGCTTGGATTTAAAGTTTGGTAGACATGAGCTCAAATCCAGGCTCTGTTCCTCATTGTCTTTCGTCACTTGAGAGTTTAATACTTTGCCCATAGTCACATTGCTTCCATTTCCTCATCTATAAAATGTTGGGGCTGGGCATGATAGCTCATGCCTATAATCCTAGCCCTTTGGGAGGCACAAGCAGGTGGATCACTTGATGTCAGGAGTTTGAGACCAGCCTGGCTAACATGGCAAAACCACATCTCTACTAAAATACAAAAAACTAGCCAGGTGTGGTGGTGTGTGCCTGTAGTCCCAGCTACTCGGGAAGCTGAGGCACAAGAATTGCTTGAACCCAGGAGGTAGAGGTTGCAGTAAGCTAAGATCAGGCCAGTGTACTCCAGCCTGGGCAACAGAGCAAGACCCTGTCTAAAAAATAAAAAATGTTGAAACCCAAAGGAGGGAAGTGCATTTGAAAGCTGAAAGATATTAGGCCTCAGAACTGATGAGACTGGAAATGGATTTCATAAGGGTGAGGAAAAGGAGTGTTGGAAAGGTAACACCCCGATTTCTGGGTAGGGCATCTGTGTAATGCCATTCACTGAGATAAGATGCATAAGTAAAGAAAGAGACAACCAGCAGCAGAATACTCAATAAATACTCCTTTCCTGTCCTTACTTCTTCCCACTGTATTGGGTTCTTAAGCTGCCAATGACTCCATCACCTGTAGCACAGTGCCCCACTGATGTTGGCTGGAGATGATTTCGCTTATGATTTTGTTTGTTCAATTTTCCAATTTGAGAGAGAAGTTTTAACCACCATTTGTGAATTTCTGGAGCCACACAGTTATCACTGCCAACTGGTGACTATTTCCCCTCAGTCCCCTACCACTTTGGGACCCAGGGGAAATAAATGATTTTTTCTGATTGAAAAATTGGGAAGAAGAAACTGGGCCTGTTTGGCTCATCCCTTTGCTGTCTTCCTTTTGGGACCAAGCTTCTGGCAAGTAGCAGAGGTTCTCCTCTGTTTCTCCATGACAGAAGTCCTACTTAGGCTCTCTCCTTTCTGCCTTCATGTGGGCAGGCCTGTCCCACCCTGGGGCTGCCATGACTGGGGAGGTAAGTCGGCCACACTAAGCTACTATCTCTAGCCACCTTGATCTCTACAAATGCGAACATTTAGGTCTCCCTAACCACTCTTTTCCTTACTTCTCAATTTGTTCGGAACCTGAATTACTAAGCAGTAAGCTATTTATTAGCCCCTCAGAGACCCCAGCATGGCGAAGCTGGTAGTAAACTAGGATTGAGCACTTACAAGTGCATTAATCTAATCAGCTACAAAGGCCAACTACTTGCTTCTCTCTTTGAAAACTTAGGAATTTTCTTGTACCAGGGTAAATCTATGAATACTGATAAATACACAAAGAGCTCATTGTTTCTAATATTTTTCAAATGACACCATGGTGTAAGTAAGTTTATTTTTGCATGGCTTGTTGAAATGAACATTTCAAAATTCATTTGTAATGAATTCTGAATAGGTGAAGCTAAGAAAGACTATTACAAATTACACAGCAGCATGCCTTGTGTAGTTAAAATAATAGATGTCCTTACTCAAAATATGGTTATAATAAAAATGTGGCTTCATAAAAATGCTGCACAGAGAGATGCATTGTTGTTGTTTATGTGACTTTGGAATAGCTTGCAATTGCCAAAGGACTCTTCCAGTTTACATTAATTCAAAATTCCATGCTCTGCAAATATTAATAGGGCCTTTCTTCTTCCGACGTCACCAATAGCAAGATTCTTTCAATCACAATGAATATGGTAACAAAACAGAGGACCAGAAGACAAAATATCATTCATTTAATCTTACTAATATTGGGAATATTAGTATAAAAGAATAACATTCTGAATAGAAAACTTAATGTATAGTAATTTACTGCAAGTCAGCACTCTGCTAGGTTTTAGATAACCTCTTTAATTAAATAATTAGTCCTAGGAGGTAAATATGATTAATCTCATTTTATGAAAGAGAAGATAGGCCTACAGAGGGTTAGTAAGTTGTCTAAATTCACATGGTAGGTATTTGACGGATCCAGGATTTAACCCCAGGTCTATCATGCCCTGAAACCCATGCTCTGAACCTCTCTACTGTGGTACTTCCATTTGAACGAGCTCTTTTGGAGAACAATGAATTCCTTTTTTTTTTTCTTTTTAGAATAAAGGACTTGTTCATTTTTTTTAAATTATACTTTAAGTTCTGGGATACATGTGCAGAATGTGCAGGTTTGTTATATAGGTATACACGTGCCATGGTGGTTTGCTGCACCCATCAAGGAGGACAATGAATTTCTAATAGGAAAAAATACCATTCAGGGGAGGGAGCATGTTGGTAGACGGAAAGGTAAACATTGCATATTTCTATTATTTACAGGGTACCAACAGTGGCACAACATGCAGTGACACAGTGGATATAAGCCTGTATTAGGAGTCAAGAAATGCAGACTCAGTCTCTACTAGTGCCACTTAGGTTGTTACCATGAGACATAATGATCCCCTGCAGCCCCTCACCTGTGAATATAGATGATGATGTCTGTCTGTCTCACTGGTTTGATGTCAATATCAAATAAAGTCATTCACATGAGAGCACTTTAAACACTTAAAGTGATTACATTTGTTATTTTATAGTAGTAGTATTCACTTGGTGTGAGGGATAAAGAGAGGACCTTGGAGTTAGACCTGGGTTCGAGTTCCAAGTCTACCACATACAAACACTCTTTGATTTTGTATCAGAGCATGCTTACACTCACTGAGCTTTGTTTTGGACCTCTCTACATGGGGATGATATAGATGATCTCCCATGGGTAGTGTGCAGTGGTGTAGAAAGCAGCAGAGGCAGAGGATGTAGGCAATAAAAAACACATTGTCTGTAGATAATTTAGAAATGATAATAAGACTGATTTAGAGTTGCTTTTGTTTTTTTTAAATCACCATGTGCTAGCAATATCAAACAATGTATATTAAACAATGCCAGTGATAAAATAAATACTTTTCACTGGGGCAGGCCAGACCCAATACACCTTTCCATTTAATTGGTGATTTGGTTTGGCTGTGTCTGCATTCAAAATCTCATTTCAGATTGTAGTCCCCATAATTCCCAGGTGTCAAGGAAAAGACCAGGTGGAGGTAATTGAATCTTGGGGGCAGTTCCCCCACGCTGTTCTCGTGATACTGAATGAGATCTGAAGGTTTTATAAGTGTTTGGTAGCTCCTCCTGCACTCATTCCTTGTCCTGCCGCCTTGCGAAGAAGACGTCTTGTTTTTTCTTTGCTTTCCACCATGATCGTAAATTTCCTGAGGCCTCCCCAGCCATGTGAAACTGTGAGTCAACTAAACCTCTTTCCTTTCTAAATTATCTAGTCTCAGGCAGTTCTTTATAACATGTGAGAATGGATTAATATAGTTGGCCACCATTGGTGTGATGATTACAGTGAATTGATATGAAATCTCTGAGTCTTGGTAATCTGAAGGTACTCAGAAAATTATGGTTCTTGTCCATGTTGCAAAATTATGATAAAACATGATAATACTCTGGATTGTTACTGAATATTTCCTCTGAAGACCTCATAATAGGTTTATAAACATTAGGATATGTCTTTACCATTACCTTCCCAAAGGCAAGAATAAACTCAAAATGAGCATGGAGACTGAATAGGTGTAGCTATGAGTAGCTAGAGAAGTTGGCCAGTCTGGTTCCATATTAAATGGGTATTTTCCTGGCAATGGCAGACACATCACTTGAGGTCAGAGGTTTGAGACCAGCCTGGCCAACAACATGGTAAAGCCATGTCTCTACTAAAAAATACAAAAATTAGTTGTGGTGGCATGTGCCTGTAATCCCAGCTAACTGCGGGGCTGAGGTATGAGAATTGCTTGAAGCTGGGAGGCAGTGGTTGCAGTTAGCCAAGATAAGGCCGCTGCACTCTAGCCTTGGTGACAGAGCAAGACCCTGTCTCAAAAACAGCCAAGTTATTTTTCTAATGTTTTCTCATTAGGTGATTTTTGAATCCAATCACTGAAGATTCCAGCTAAAATACATATACATTATCTGGAGGCAACAGGTGTCTCCAGTCCCAATTGTGTATTCTGTGGCAACCTCTTTCTCTAAATAAATGGCTATCAGATGCAAGGCAAGCTTACATTTAGAAATGTCAGCTCCACAGGTGCCCCAGATTGGGTGTTGGTTGGGTTGATTAGCTCTGGACACCAGGGTGGAGGCAGAACTGAATTCAAAGAGACAAAGGGAAAAGGAGTTGTGAAGAGTGACAATGTGAACCTATCTGGAGAGAGACCTGTGGGGAAGTGGAAGGTGGGAACATCAGCTGGTCAATGGGGTAGGAACAGGCTTGAGAGCTGGGAGTAGCTTTTGAGAAGAATTTCTCCAGGAATGGAAAGAGTCCAGTATTGAAAGAGTCCAGATAAAATTAATAGTCTATATTTGTTAAACATTTACTAGGTGCTAGATATTATTCCAGGTATACTGGGCAGTAGGATGAGACAAACTCTGGGTGGCCGAGGTGGGCAGATCACCTGAGGTTGGGAGTTCGAGACCAGCCTGACCAACACGGAGAAACCCTGTCTCTACTAAAAATACAAAATTAGCTGGGTGTGGTGGCACACGCCTGTAATCCCAGCTACTTGGGAGGCTGAGGCAGGAGCATTGCTTGAACCTGGGAGGCGGAGGTTGCAGTAAGCCGAGATCACGCCACTGCACTCCAGTCTGGGCAACAAGAGCAAAACTCCATCTCAAAAAAAAAAAAGAAAAAAAAAAAGGAAGTAGTTCCGTTTAATGCACTGTGAGAACCGAAACTGAAGAACTGCTGCACCTAGAACCTGCAATGAAAGAACAGACCGTTCCTAGGACTGGTATCTGAAAGAAATTAACAGTTACACTGTGGGTAAGATACCGAAAGCCAGAAGTCCTGTCTATTGTCTAAATTATACTAAGCTTATTTAATTGAAGAGATTTGGAGCCAACATTTTAGCTTTCTGTAAATTCCAGGATCACCTACCACTGAGCCATTTTTACATGCAAAATCTATTTTCTATGTGTAATGCTGTATGCCTACTGCAGAGAAGTGCTATCCAAAAGAAGTAAAAAGGAGAGACCATAGATTCCAGCTTGTGAGCTCAACAGGAGAGACTGTTATGTCTCTTCTTTACTGCTGTAGTCTCTCAGTGCTCTGCAATAGACATTTGTTGGCAACTGAGTAAATGAGTCAATGAAATGCTGGTGGGAGAAAGTTAGCAGCCCTGAGAGTTCTTTTCTTGTAATGGTACTCAGGTTCTATTCATTACAATAATCTCTTTGGCCAGAAGTTACCTTAACCATCTTGATCCCTGACCTAATTCCAAAGCCTGTGTTTTGAAAAAGAAGCAGAATCAGTTTAAATAACGGATTTCATGGTCAGTAGGATTAGGTAAAGTGACAAAGGTGATTCCTGGGCATTTCTCTGTAGGCAAGAGTGTTGCTAGGCAGGCTTGGCTCCATAATTCAGAGAGACTTCATCTACTTAATACAACTATATTTAATTTGGATGAATTGTTTCAATGGGACAACTGCTGTGATGACTGGTTTTAATATAATACAAACACAGTTTATGAGGTTTTGGTAAAAAGGTGATTCCAAAGGAAATTGATAAAATATTTTTCCAGATTTGTGACCATATTATTTACAAAATTTGGAGAAATGTTAAGAGTTTGTCTGGGAGTTTTTCGCCTACTCATTCAATACACATTTACTGAGCAATTTTTATAAAGTCAGGCACATGCTAGGTCCTGCTTGTTAGGACATACTGGATCTCTGACTAAACTCATTATAGTTTTCCATATAATTTGTTATGAAGTACCTTTTTAGAATCTCAAGGTCTGTCCATATTCTTCTGTGGTTCACTCATCACTAGCAAAACCTCACATTTTGATAAAAGTATTTTCTTGAAAATTATAAGTATTTTCTTCTGCTTTAAATCACACTTTGGGGACAGTCAAGAAGAAGCAATGTCAGACTAATTGCACTAATAATAATAGAACCCAGACGGCTAGCTTTGATCTTGGGAACCATCTGCAATCCAGACCACTTTGATGTTTCACACAATGGAAGCATAAATATTTTCTATGTACACCATGATTGGACTTTCAGAAATCTAATTAAGATGAAGGTCAATTAAGAGAAAATGAAATCTTGACTCCAAAAGTCAGGGAAGAGATGGAAGATGATGGCAAGGTTATGTGTACATAAAAGAAGCTAACCTAATTATAAACTTATACACACATCCAGAGAAGTTGCCTTTCATGTGACAAAAAGGTCCTAAAGCATTTTATAACATTGCGATCATTAATGTGTCTTTGAAACATACCCAGCATTAGAAAAGAATAGTAATAACTTGGATTTCAAAACTCTATTACTAAAAAACTTGAAGACAGCTAGGGATAGAAGCACTTCAGAACTCATGAAATGCAGCCCCTTGCTCCTTGGAAATGAGTGCCATAAACTATAGCAGAGCCATTTGTATCTATTGGATTCCTCTAGGTATGGTATGAAAGAGACTTTGCTGCTTGTTTTAGAAGTCTGCAAGGCTGGAGCAAGGTCACAGGTAATAGTGCATCCCAGCACAGCCTGTGTAAACTTTAGCAAGTTTCCTCAGCGATCCAAGCCTCAGTTTCCAAATTTCTAAAGTAAGACTAATAATGCTTATCTCATAGGTTTAAATGCCTGTGGGGATTAAACAACAAATATAAATCTCTTTTTTGTTCTTTTTTTCTTTTTTTTTGAGATGGAGTTTCACTCTTGTTGCCCATGATGGAGAGCAGTGGTGTAACCCTGGCTCACTGTAACCTCCTCCTGGGTTCAAGTGATTCTTCTGCCTCAGCCTCCCAAGTAGCTGGGACTACAGGAGTGTGCCACCATGCCTGGCTAATTTCTGTATTTTTAGCAAAGATGGGGTTTCATCATATTGGCCAGGCTGGTCTCGAACTCCAGACCTCAGGTAATCCACCCACCTCAGTCTCCCAAATTGCTGGGATTACAGGCGTGAGCCACCATGCCCAGCCAATATATATCTCAACACAATGGTGCACGTAGTAGCTATGTGGAATTGAAAATTCCTTATCTTCCTCCTGAGAGCATGGGCTTTAGAATCAAATGGAGCTGAGTCTGAATCCCTTTTCTTACATTTGTTTTCTGTGTCACTTTGAATGGGCAGTTTTACCTCTTTGGGCTGTGGTTTTTTCAAACTCTAAAATGGACTCAATGATATCTACCATACTAGGGGTATTGAGTAGAAAAAAAGAGAATTTATATAAAATCTCTGGCACATAGGAAGACATGAGATGACAGAAAGTACTCCTCACAGCCTAAAGGATACTTTCAAATAGCTTCTTGACCTTTTGGCTAAGATCAAGTGTAGTATCAAATATGGGTTAAGACGTTTGTGCATGTATGTCTGTGTGTGCCTATGTGTGTGTATTGAGGATGTGTATACATCCATGCACAGAAGGAAGAACTGTGAAAGCTTCCCTTTGTCCCTCTCACTAGCCACAATTGTGTGATGTGGGAACTTGAATCTGAATGATGTAGAGTCAGTGCTAACTGAACAGGGTAAACGAATTCTCTTTATTCCTGTGCTGGGTGACACACATCATATAGATCTTCCCCTGCCCACCCTCTTTTGAACTACATCTAAGAATCCTTTCATCTGAGAAGTTCAAAGTATGCCCACTTACCTATGCATCTTAGTGAATTTTTCCTTTCTAAATGCCCATACTTTGGGGCAAATAGGCAACTGGAATTAACTTATCAGGCATTCTTGTTAGCCATCAGGGACACACGGTATCTGACCACAGTGGCTCTAATATGTTCCCAAGGCCAATTATTTAAAGAGTCGAGGACAAAATATCCTGAGGCATTCCCTCCTGACAAACAATGCATTAAGATGGAAATTCCCATAAAACCAGATACAAATTGTTGTTTTTTTTCTAAAGTAGTATGACCTCGATTTCCACCAAGCGCAGAATAGCAAACGCCAGCAATGTTAGTGCTGTCTGATGGTGTTTTCTTAATTCTTTATTCTGATTAAAAGAGGGTATTGTTAAATGTATTATGGATTACATTTAGAGTTGATTTATCAAATTCAATGGCCAACTCCTGCCCTTGGATGTGTTCAATGTATAAATGTACACTCCTGGCCAGAGGAGCATCAGCTTGAAATACAATGCTCTTTTGCTAATGGAATCTTTAGAGCTCAGTGGAGGTCGAGGTGCACCCTGGGCACCTAGCACCTGCTGGGTCCTGCTGTACTCACAGTTCACAGTGACCTTGACTTGTTTGACATCCGCCGAGGAGACCTCGTTGGCAGCTTTGCACTCGTATTTGCCTGACTGCTCCCTGGTGATGCCGAGGATCTCCAGATACTCTTCTTCTCCTTCAAATTCCCTTCCTGAAAAACAGAGGTTTTCATGTTTCTTTTTTAAAGTCTGAAATAGGCAGCAGATCCTCTCATTATTCTTTTTAAAAGCAGTGAATTCACATGTCTTTTCAATGATTTGAAAATGTACTTTGTCTGACATCAGATTCCACAGAAGCAGACCTTAAGACAAAAAGTCTTGTGAAAGTGATTGAGTAGAAAATGTTCTCAGGAAAAATCAGAAAGAAAATGGGAAAATGAGACTTGGAAGAGAAAGAAGCCAAGCAAGAGTACAATGACGAGCTAAGTCCCACAGAAAGCAGCTGTGGCTCAGTCTTTCAGGGAGGCCTGGGGACAGCTATGTCCCACTTCAAAATTATTCTGATAGGAGCCTGGGATCTGGGGTGTTTATAGGGGCCTGTACTCACCAGTCACAGTTAAGGTTTGGAACAAAGTGGGAGTTGGCGGGAGGTATATACAAATCAAGAAACCATGATGGGATCTTGCTCCTGGTCATCCTACACTAAATGGTACCAGTTATTAGCTCTGCTCGAATGCCACAAGCTGTTTTCCTTTTTTAAGAAATTCCCCGATGACCAAATCAACAGACAGCTAGCAAGAAGACAAAGACACATTTATTGTCTAAACATGTCAGCTAAACCTGTTAACTAGGCTCCTACAGAACATAGGGCTTCTTTGCTAACAATCTACAACACAACTCTCTGGGATATTCCAAGCTTCAAGTCTTCTCTCAATTGTCAGTATCACTAGTTTTGAGGAAGCGTCACAATCTTGACAAAAAAACAGGCAAGAGTAATATAACATTATTTGGTTCCGATGTTCTGCACACTATCTAGCACGTGCTTCTACTGAGAATATTTTAGAGTTAGTCTACAGCATATAGTTGAATATTATTTATAAGAGGTTAATTTTTCCCTGTCTACATTTTTCTCTTCTCCCTTGCCAACATTAAAACCAGTGCTTAAATCTGATTTTACATATTACCGAAGTGGAATGCAGTAGGGAAGAAAACAGTACTCTCAGAACAGGTAACTGTCCACTTTTTTGGATTAATGGGGCAGGATTTGGGATTGAAGGGGGGAAAAAAATCTTTCCTGTATATTGTATCTATGGACTAAGTGTCATGCCAACTATTTGATGCTAAAACTCTTCTAGCTGAACATAAATACCCTGAAGGCTAATGGCAACTTTGACAATTAGTTTATTTAACAGGCAGAGAGAAGTGTAAGCTCATTAAAAACCTGGAATGCAGAGGTAGAATAGAAAGGAAGATAACATTATTTTGCAAATAATGGTAGATTATAATAAGAAAATAGTTAATAATTTCAGAATGTTCTAGGATTTCTTACCTTCCCGAATGTTCCCCACCCCCAACACTTAATCTTAGTTGGGCTTAGTTGGGCTGACAGAGTTGTCAGTAGAAGAGAACAAGGATAATCTTACAGATAGTTGGCAACACTGAATTCTTTCCAATTCCCATGAAATACCTAGAAATGGTGGATTATGGGTCCTTACCTTGCTTTTTGAATTTCTAAAAAAAAGAAAAAGTTGCAGGAGAGAGATTATTTTTATCTGTACCAACTAAAGCCCTAACAATTCTGGAAGATTGTACCCATGACAGCTTGAAAGTAAGTATTAAGATGAATGAGAGAGAATAAAACAATATTTATTGTGTTTGGGGCCTGGCATTCTAACATAGCATTGTAAGTACTGATAATCTCATTTGTTCCTGATAAGCAGATAATAAAACAGATCCTTATCAGATAAACTTTTGATCTCATGTTTCTAGAATTTACCCCTGAACTACTTGAGGATAAAAGTTTTCTCTTAAGTGACCCACGTGGGAAGCAGAGACATCATTTTTGCTTCTCCTATGATAGCTCTCTTCCTCTCTGATGGCCACCTCTGTCTCCAGCACATGATGTGCGTAGCTGTCTCATTAAAGTGGGGGCAGGCTCAAGGTGCAAACCAATTACAGGCAGGGGAAGCCACATCGTATTCCATCATCCAGCCAATCTCATCCAACAATTCTCCTGTTCCTTTTTTTCCTTTGCCTTAGTGTGTCTGTCCCCATGAGGGCAACTTTTCTTCAGTTCCTTCAGTTCTGACTGGCTGTTCTCAACCCAAGGGTCCTGTCAATGCTTTCTTTTATTGGCTCAACCTTAAGAAGACTCTCAGGCCACAAACTGATTTTAAAACATTGAGCGACACCCCTGCGCCTCCCTGTTGTCATGTTTCCTTTACCTGTCCCCTGGATCCTCCAGTTGAAACTCTTACATTCCCTGGCCCTTCCTGACTAGTCTGTTCTAGTTACGCCCAGGAGACACTTCCCACAATGCATTGTCTCTACTGCTTCCGTGAGGATTTCCTACCAATTCACAGAAATTTAACAGGACATGGGGGCTTTTCTGTTGCTGGAAAGCCAAAGCTTCAGATTATGAGCCACACAGGGGCCGTGCCTTACTCTTAATATCCTCATGAACTAGCCCTGGGTTTGGCTTTCAATAAACACTTATTAGTCACTCAATAAATGCTTGTTGAGTTAGCTTGCTATAGACCCAATGCTTGTGTTGCTCCAATATTCATATGTTGAAACTTAATCCCCAAAGTGATGATGGTATTTGGTAGTGGTGTCTTTGGAGGTGATTAAGTCATGAACATGGAGACTTTATGAATGGAATTAGTGCCCTTATAAAAGAAACTCCAGGCAGGGCATGGTAGCTCACACCTGTAATCCTAGCACTTTGGGAGGCCAAGGCGGGCAGATCACTTGAGGTGAAGAGTTTGAAACCAGCCTGGCCAACATGGTGAAACCTCATTTCTACTAAAATTACCAAAAAATTAGCTGGGCGTTGTGGCATGCTACTTGGGAGGCTGAGGCAGGAGAATTGCTTGAACCTGGGAGGCAGAGGTTGCAGTGAGCTGAGATTGAGCCACTTACTCCAGCCTGGACAACAGAGCAAGACTCCATCTCAAAAAAAAGAAAATCCACAGAGTTCCTTTGCCTCTTCTGCTATGTAAGGACAAAAAGAAAAGACACCTGTCTCTGAATCAGGAAGTAGGCCCTCATTAGACACTAAGTTTACTGGCACCTTGATCTTGGACTTCCCAAGCTCCAAAACTGAGTAATACACTTCTGTTGTTTATAAGCTACCCAGTCTACGATATTTTTGTTATAGTAACCTGAATGGACTGAGATAAAGCTGGACTGAATTAAGAAACTCAAAGAGATACTAGAGTTACTGCCAACACTTCATGTAGTTTAAGAGAATACAGCTAGGTATTGAAAAGTGACTGTTTCTGTAAGAGAAGTTGGCATAAAACTTCACTGCCTTTTGGTGATCCTAATAGAGTTCTATTTTACTGGGGAAGAAAGGGTGTGCTGAATACTCTGCTGTTGAAGGACCACACAGGGGCATCTCTGGCCATGTCCCGAGGAACTGTCTGCCATGTGGAGTTACTGCTTTGGAAACCAACCGAGCTCCCTGTGGACACAGGCATGATACAATCTCAGCAAGTACTGTTTCTTGTTTTAAGGTATGGCGTATACCACCTGAGTCTTGAGTCACAAAATTCCAAAATGCACTCAGATTCTCCTGTTCCTTTCTTTCTCTTTGCCCCAGTGTTCCTGTCCCCAAAAGGGCAACTTTTCTCCACTTCTTTTAGTTCTTTCTGACTGGCTGCTCTCAACCCAAGGGTCTTACCAATATTGTCTTTTATTCTCTGAACCTTAAAAAGACTCTCAGGCCAGAAACAGACAGAAAACCTATGGTTTAAGTTCTCTGGTAGACGAGTTCTATGGCTACAATTTGGGTCTTTCTCTTGTTCCTATTATTTTTTGCCCTTACATAAATTTTTATTTGAAATGCAAATTTCAGTATTTTGGTATTTTAAACATCTCAACCAATTTCCACAAGCCTGCTCACATCGCTGAGTGTTATATTTATTCTGGGATCTAGTATTTAGTTTAAATCTCCCTTTGCTTAATGTGTTTTTGTGTCTCCTGGCAATATTCAACTACCAGGCTCAATAACTTCTCATCCTCCTCAGTATATGCACCTTTTAAACTCTTGCACATAATTAGCATATCCCTTCTTAGTCACTGTTTACCCAAGTTGTACATATTAGTTCTTTTAATATTTCTTCATAAGTCAGAAAGAAGGGCCTAGAGCTAATGGCAAGAGAAAAGTGTTCTCTCCTGTTTTCCCCAATGTGGAGGCAAATCAGCCAGGAATAACTCCAATTAAAGGATGACAGGTGCTGCCTTCTGAGTACAGTGCCTTTGGAGTTCCATACTTTAGTGAACCGTGTAGTTCCTATTCAAAATGTTGACTTATTTAGATTTATAAGGTCAACCAGGCATTTGTAACAAGGAGCCATTTGAAGTTAAATATATTTCCATGGTACTTTTTTTTTTTCATTCCCTTTCTTTCTCTCCTCCCTCTGCCTCCTTCCAACCTCTCATCTTTCTCTCTTCCTCCCTCTCTCCCCCCAGCCTGCCTCTCTCTCTCTCTCCCTCCTGCCCTCTCTCTTTCTCTCTCTCTCTCTCTCTCTCTCACACACACACACACACCAACAAAGAACTATGTATTTACATATAAGCTTTTACTGTTAACTTTTTTTAGGGAGCAGCATACACATTTCCTCACCCTCAAATATTTGCTTACCAAACAGAGCAGGCCTAGTCTCAAAAACTCCCTGGGGCATGACAATCAGACCCCCTATTTGGAATTAAAAAACACATTTTTAAAGACTGTTACTGTAATAATCATTATAGTATCTGTTTTTTCCTTTTATTTGAGATACAGAAAATACAATTTATGAAACTTCCTAAATTCGAGCATTTCATGACTTTAAAAATATGGGATTCCAAATAAAGTATGTTAGGAAATGGATCATTTTTTTCCCCACTGTTCTGAGAAGACTCTTATAGCATCTCAGCAGATCAATCTTTCACAGATGGGGAGATGTGTTTGAAATGGGGTTGCTATTCGTTTTACTCTACCTACGTTTGAATATTTACATGTAAGTGGCTGTAAACACATTAGCTATAAACACAAATATGCACACAGTTTAATGAAAAGCAAAGAACTGGAATTTATCTTGTAGGGTGTATATGTACGTATATTTGTGTTTGAGAAAGAGGCATATGTATATTTGTGTTTGTGTGGTTCTGTGATTGGAAATGGGAGTGAAGTAGGTAAGCAAGAAAAACAAGCTATGAACTTCTACCTATGAAAATTGAAGGAAAAAAGATCACGAATCAATAATGCCATTTGAAGTTTCCTGTGAGAACTTCAAATGCTGTAACATGTTTCTGTTCTTACAGTATGTTTCATGTTTTCCTTTTGTTTTCCCCTAAGGACATGCTCACCTATTCCTGTTTTTGCTTTCTTTGCTGCTTTCCAGCACATCACGTTCTGCACAAAAATGCTAAGAAAAGGAAGAAAGAAAGAAGAAATCTAGAAAAGATGCCTGCAGTAGGGTTCTGTTTGTATTTCCAGCCATGTTTCTCTCCAGATTCTTTGAAGTTTTTGCTTCTCAGCTTCACATTCCGCCTGAGAGATCCCTTAGTGTTTGACAATGTTGCTGTCCAAAGGCTGAAACCCCTTCTCATCTTCACTTTTCACCACTAAAGGGAGGGGTGAAAAGTTGTAAATCATCTTTGATTGAAAGAAGGCAGGGAAGGGGTAGACACAGTTGCCAGCAGCAACATCCATGAAAGGATAAGGAGACACGGGGAAGAACAAGGTGTTAAAGGGGATGAATCAAAAACAAAAACAGAAATGGAGAGATGTGCTAGAATGAGGATGATTTTAGGGAAGAGTTGGAGGAATGGAAAGGAGAGAGAACTCTCTGGAGGCATATAAGTATTAAGAGGCATATAAGTATTAAGATATATAAGTATTAAGATATTTGAGCTGCATGGAAGGGAAGGGGTAGGTTACTCTGCTATAGAAATGTTCCCTATTTGAATGATAAGACATAATAGGGTTGGATTATGCAAATTGGCTCCATGCCTTCTGCAACCCCCAAAGGGTGTAGTTGGTACCCAGAAACCAGTGACAAGCACAATGCCAGGGAAGATTCATGACTAGCTTCGGCTCTATGAATGAGCATGGGCTGAAAAAGAACACCCTGGCATTATTTTTCCTGGCATCCAGAGAGATGCAATTCATTATGATTTGCATTTTTGCTTTCACATATGAAAAATAAGCTAGCTGACATAGTTTGGGCTCAGCTTCCAACCTGAGGCTGCCATGCATGTATCTTTTTTTCAGTCCTGGGCCATGACATTCTTTTATTGTATTCATACTCAACCATTATCCCCTACTTGGTATCAGTTTTTAGAAAGTGCCCTGCCCTTCTAAACGTGATGCTTGAAGTCAGAATCCCCTATATTTAGCTCTCTGAAGGGAATTGTACTGAGAATAACTATGGTTACACTGTAACACTTTGCCACTGTAGAAACCACATTTGGTTTTGATCATCACTGTATCCCTAGTGTATAGCACAATGTTGGAATCTATTAAAAATTTAAGAAATACTGTAGAGCAACTGTTGAATGAGCTACTGCTTAATATACACTTGCTAGGCACTGATATTTGCCTAGATATCAGTGGACTCAGATATATTTATTTGATTCACAATAGTTTTAAGATTGCTTACAGAGGTGTAACACATAGGAACACAGGTTTAGATTGGACAAGAAATTTGCCCAAGCTTATATTGTTAGTAAGGAAAACATGAGCTTTGACCCAGATCTGTGACTTTGGGGACTCATATTCCTAACTAAGCATGCCTACTTTTATCATTAGAGTGCTGAAAGATGCTACAGTTGGCTGAATTCTTAGCTTTCAGAATCTGCTGTATTTCTTTCTTTCAAGTGCAGAATGGGAGGTTGAGAATAAGACATATGAGGAATTTCCAAAGCAATGCAGCTCAGTTATTGATAAAAGAGGTAAAAAGACAGGCTTCATCTTTTATGAGGTTTGTCCACTTCACTTAACTTCCTTATTGAAAAGATCAAACAAACCAATAAATAAGGGGAAAAAAAGTTGGTCTTTAAAAATTTAGCCTGTTAACCGTTTATTTTTAGGAGTTCCTCCATTAGCAATAAACACCTATTGGCACACAAAAATGCCAGCAACCAGCAAAGGAGCTACAGGGACAGTATGGAGTGGACTTATTAGTAGGGAAGATTTCCTAGGAGAAATGCGTTTTCAGGAACTTAAGAAATGCTAGTGGAGAAAAAATTTAGAGCTGGCAAATTGTAAAAGGATGTAGCAATCTGATAAACCTGACTAAATTAGAAGTCTCTAAGCAGGAAAAATGAGGACTGTGATGTGTGAGGACACGTATTGGGGTGTGTGGGGTGGTGTGAAGGCTTCAGATTTGCTATGTTAGGTACCGCACATCCTCTTTAAGCCTTCCAGCACCCACAGGGTACTGAGTACAATGGTATTATTTTGTAATTTTTTCCCTCCCTTCCTCCCTTCCTTCTTTCCTTTTTCTTTCCTACACACCATATAGGAGACATCATGTGTAAGCATGCAAACCTATGAAAAATTCTATTGTTTGAAGTCCTTTATATACCAACACCATTTACTCTTAGTGCCCGTTACTTAGCACTGAGTACTAACATGTATTTTGATGAGCCTTCCTGTGAATTACTGTGAAAGTGGAGATGGGTTCCTCAAAGATTTCAAAAAATTGTGATCAACCTTGTTTAACTGACAGTGGCTGCCTGGGCAATGATGTTGAGTAGGATTCTGAGGCAGTGTCTGGGCTCAGTGGGAGAGAGTGGTACTGTCCCCTAGGAGGGCAGGTGAAGGAATGTGGATCCTATACACAGACCGTCACCTGCCCTGAATTTCCTGTAGTCCACTTGGGTTTTCTCAGTTATGAGGAAATGTGTTGTAAATGCAGTGTGTAGGTTGCAAGGTAATGACTTCCTAAGTGTAAACATAGGCAGACTGACTTGGCAAATTAAAAGGGAGTACTTATTTTGGAGTGAAGATAATGAGTTCCATTCTTGATATGGTTGGTATTAGGTTTTCCTGGGGCATACTGTGGAGTACCTTCTATAGGTACTTGGAAATATGGGGTTGGTAAGATTTGAGCTTACTGTGAATTTAAGTTTGTAATCTACACATGGGTGGTAATTGAAATCACTGGAGCAGGGGCTGCAGAACTTTGTAGGATATAGCTCATAAAGCCAGCACTCACTCTCCCACTTCATTTTTATGACCTCAGGGGTGTGGAGAAGAAGAGCCAAAACTGAAGACAAAGGATCAAAAAGCCTCTAATACTTAAAGAGTCCTTTGGGAATAAAATAGAAGTAAAAATTCCTGCAGATGTTAATTGTTTTTTAGACTTTTTCCTAAGGCGTGCGGGCAAGGGGTTGGTTGGCAGGGACAAGGATTAGAATTGCTGGACAGAGGCAGCAGCAAACAAGATCACTCACCATTGTCATCAGAACTGTAGGGGTATTACCAGACCTGTTATTAGCAACTCTGCCATGGCTCAGGATTAAATATCAAGAGAGATGAGAGCAGCAGTTGCTGTTTTTAAGAGTCACACAAATCAATTGGCATTTAGTGAGTGAATGTGTTAAACTCAGCAGGGCAGTTGTGCTATGGAAGGATTGCTAGGCAGAGTTTTGAAGCAGCTACAGAAGCTTTTGAAATGTAATGAAAACAAAGCAGACAATAACCCCATCTAGCCTTTCACCCTTTCTTTACAGACTCTGATGTTGCAGTGACCTCATTTGGGTTCACCCTAAAAACTCAGGTCCACTTCTTCAGCTAGGCCCAGTGCTGAATGAGCTATTTGATCCAATTTAGAGACTGTTCTTGCTTAAAGTCAATACTTAAGTAATGAAGAGAAAAGATGGGTAAGGAGTGGGAGTAGGGCAGAAGAGGAAAAGGTTTAAGTATGAACTAAAGTGATGTTCTTGGAATGTTTCCATTTAACATAAGGTGGGTAGCTCTGGGGTCAAAACAAATTATTAGTAAAGGGTCCAGCCATTGGCTTCTTCATTTTAACCAAAAGGTACAAACTATGAATTACCCCATCAACATTCATTCTGGGTTGCAGGCCTCTGCTCACCAGGACCCCTCAATCCTGGCTCAGGATTTTTAGCCTTTCTGTAAAGCAGATTGTTCACAGTGGGAGTGGGGGTCCCAGTTGCAGTGTCAGGAGTGCAGGTACAGGTGGAGTGGGAGAGAAAAGAAGAGAGCACTTGCCTGCTCTTGAAAGCAGTCCCTCTCCCAGTCTGCGCCCAGGAGCTCCTGGAAGGCTATGAGGCCAGTGGGCCAAAGCTTAATAGGAAAACAGCAGCGATTTGTCTCCACTGCTATTTAGGTTTCAAGTGCTCGACAGGCTGTCAGTGCAAGTGAGGGTCGCTAAATTTACTGCCTTTCAGATTACTGCTAAAGTCTCAGACTTGACAAGTCACTTCATTTAAAAAGCACTGCATGAGGGTGTTTCCTTCACTCCTTTTTAAATAAAAACAAAGGTAGAAGATAAGCCCACCTCAGAGGTTTAAATGGTTGAAATAAAGTCCACAAGACTGTCTTACCCTGAGGGGTGGACATCAGAGGTAGAGTGCTACTCTCACACACTCACCTCTAATTAAAATGGCAAGTGAGGGAGAGGGATGACCCCAAGGTTCTTGCTTTGAATGATCTGTGTACTGGATGATATTTTACATTTTATATGTGTGTAGGGGGACAGGTATGCTGGTAATATGAGTTTTTGTATATGTTGAATTGGAATGCTTGAAGGACATTCAAATGGAGATATCTTCTAAACAACTGGATACAAATAAAGGATAAAAATACTCCTATACAACACATTTGTGCATATATTTATAATATTTACATAATATTAACAATCTTATGGGTTAGGGATCAGGAGGGCCAGAAGTACGTGGTCAGGGAACTTCTCATTTTATGCCTTCCTATCCTGTTTGAAATTTTGACATATATTATATATATATGACATAGATCATATCTATATATCTATATATATTACCTTTATAATACAAAACTTTGAGAGGAAACTGAATTTAATAATTTCAGTGTAGGAGAATGACATACCTATCCTTCTGGCTGTATTCTAAGATAGGTTTCTCAGAATGAAAAATAAAATCTCTAACTTTTCTATTTCTGGCATAAGGGAAAAAGAATGATTAGGAAAATTAGATACCAATTCCAAATGACAGGAGAAATAGTAGCAGTAAGCAAGTTGATATTGTATAAAATCAGAACAGTTTTCTAAATAGGTGGACAAAAAGTTTTAATGATTATCCGTGAGCATTGTATGTTCTGACCTATCTCCTGTACTGTTCTAAGGTGGCTATCCAAGAATTGTAATCACATGCCCAGTCTGCTTGGCCCCAGAGCAGTGAGACTTGAGCCTGGCCAATTGTTAGAAGCACTCTCCTCATGATCTAGAGGTATCTGGACTTAGAGTGCTGACTCGGAAGGTGCCAGGTAGCTGTGTACACACTCAAATGAATTTTCCTTACTATTTTCCACTCCATGGTACCAATTTGCCTGATTGCTCTTGGATCCTTGTTACTGGCAGTCAGATTGCACTCCAGTGCCCAGTTGGGTCTAAAGGCGAGATAAATTATAAATGTGACCCATAACTTAGTTGTCACCATCTCTTTTCCTACTGGGCTGGACCCTTCTCACTGTATTTTATAGCTAGCTACTACCCTACTTGCATTGGTGCAGCATAATTCCCTAGAAATCTCTGTGCTTTGGTATTAGCCCTTTGGATCTGAGCATAATGAGAATGAACCCAACCTGAGTTTCCCTAATGATATGAAATACATATCTCACAGAAAAGGGGAAAGGTTCTGAGGTGGAGGTAGAAAGAACTTGCCCTTGGTTCTGACTCATGTCATCTAAACTCTCAGCCCAGGCAACACTCAGCTTATCTTCCGTTCCCACTGGGAACTTCTAAGTTCCCTAGTGTCCTAGAACCACCCCCTAACCCTCCCAGCCTAAAGAGTGTGAGCTGGAAAATGATTTTTATGAAAGTGTATGATTAAAAGAGTGTACATGGAAAATTTTCACTGATAGAGAAAGCTAACTAATACCTGCCATACAAAGTATCAGACTGGGCAGTATTTTTCTATTACATATAGGAAAGAACTTTGGATCTCAAACCAACAAATGTACTCAATCATTTGTTTATATGAGAAAACAACATTATTGTGCGACATCTTAGCCCTGTGCTGAAGCTATTTAACCTTCTTCTCAGTGGTTGACCGGAAGATTGACCCCTTGCCTCCTGTACCTATCACATAAGACCTCATTGCAACCACACAGAATGACTGTCTAGAGATCACTTGCTAATGGATGTCAACACACGACCTATCAAATGCTTATTTAAGATACTTAATAATTGCAAGGCATATCTATTTGGTATGCTACTATCATTTTATATTTAAGTCTTTGGATTCTATCCAAGAATCACATATTTAGAATGCAAGCCATTTTGACCATAGTTATTTCAGCACTTCCTAGAAATGGCTTCACTGAAGCAAGACCATGGACTTTTCTATAAAGACTATTTAAAAATTACCCCTATGAGCACATTTTCTATGCATTTCAAAAATTTCAGTCAAACATGTTGTCTAACATATTACTGAATACCCTTTATAAAAGGATTTTTTAGTTCCCAGAAAAAAGTATCTGTAGATCCCTTTTTCAACTCTTGTTACTTTTTTTTGAAATAAAGAAGCTCTGTTAATCTATTTATTTTCCCTTTTGCTTTCATTTAAAACAATTACACAAATATAGTATCTAAGTGTCATCACAAAGGTGTCATCAGCTTATCTCAAATTCTGATCAGCATCTGTACTGGTCAGATGGGTGTTTTTCAAACAGTGATCCATGGACCACCTATATAATAATCACATTGGAGACTGCTAATACGTGCAGATCACTGGGCTCTTTCACAGACTTACTGAATCAGAATTTCTTGGGGTGAGGCTCAGGAATCCATTAGTTTATAAAACCTACGAAGTGATCCTCCAGAACACCTACATTTGGTAAGCATCCTTCTCATCTTAGTAGTCTGGCATTTAGAAACACATACCTTTTCTTTTCTCAAGGAAGTTAGGTTAACTCCAGACATATGAGCCAGCTTGACCTGAACTCAGGGGTCAATCCAGTATTTAGGTCAGGGAAGATGGAAGGAGACAAGTTAAATTATGAGGAGAATCAACCTTCTGCCTTGAACTCAATTCCCATTTCTGAGCTAACAATGTGTTGGGTAGCACTTCGTGTCACTTGGGCTGTTTACATCTGCTAGTTTATCTGTATAGGCTTCTTCTTTTCTGTCTCTGTGTCTCTTTTTAACCAATGAAGTAAGTGAAGTTTAGAAAAGTTAAGGAACTTTCCCAATATTTCACAGATAGTAAATGGCACAGCTAAGATGCCTGCATGACTCTAGTGTTTTAATCAATTATACCATATTTTTAAAGCCTCAGTTCTGTTCCTGTGATTGATCCTCATTTGCCTCCCAGTTCTAGACACTAGATTCATGACAAAAACCAATACTGACTGCCTTCTGGCCTGCCTGGATCTCAACTCCCAATTGTGGGTTACCCTTTTCTTTCCTCTTCATCCTACAGTTCTCAGTGTTGCCTGGTACAATCACTGGATTTCCTTCCCATAAAAATCACTGTGAATAGGTCACTTACACCCAAAGTTGAAGAAGAAAATGCACATTACCTTTCTTGGTTTCATTATACATGGATTTTGTTACAAAAGCACCTTTGATGGTGGATAAGCTGTTGGTAACTTGGAGAGTCACAGATGGAGGACAACTCATATTCTTAAGTGTTGGAAGATCATTAAGAGTAAGTTAATCTGTAAATAGGTGAGAAATTTAAAGTTTCCTTGCATCATGCTGTGAAGGATTCTGAGCTCTCTTACCCCATATTCGAGTCTTGGTTTGCAAAGTTACATTCCAATGACATGTGGCCAGCCTGAGGTGCAGGCAAGGGAAAGCGATGTAAAGTGAGCAGAATTGACAGGTTGCCAAGCAGAGTAAATTACCTCAAAGATATCAAACTTTAAAGATTAATTATTTTCCCATTAAGACTCCTTTTGCAATGCAAATATTAATGCAAGTGGTTATACCTTTTATCAGCTAACGTCTTAATTCTCAATTAACACCTAAGGGATTTTGCAGCCTGCAGGCAATCAGGATGAGTACTTGTGGGAACAGGTTCTGTAGAACTGGAAAAAGACTAGAATGAAAGAAGAGGACACTGCTAGGGGAAGAGGGAGGTCACAAATTCAGATGTCATATGTATATATTTTAATATATATATTTTATTGCACTTTAGGTTCCGGAGTACATGTGAATAACATGCAGGATTGTTGCATAGATACATATATGGCAATGTGGTTTGCTGCCTCCATCCTGATCAGCTATATCTGGCATTTCTCCCCATGTTATCCCTCCCCAACTCCCTACCCCCCGCTGTCCCTCCCCTGGTCCCCCCTGACAGACCCCCGTGTGTGATGCTCCCCTCCCTGTGTCCATGTGTTCTCATTGTTCAACACCCGCCTATGAGTGAGAACATGCAGCGTTTGATTTTCTGTTCTTGTGTCAGTTTGCTGAGAATGATGGTTTCCAGGTTCATCCATGTCCCTACAAAGGACATGAACTCTATACAACCCTGGCTTAGTTCATTCCTTCAAAGGAATGAACTCTATACATTCCCTTGCTGACAATGATGGTTTCCAGGTTCATCCATGTCCCTACAAAGGACATGAACTCTATACAACTCTAGCTTAGTGTAGCTGCTTGGTATAGGTAGGACATGAGTAGCAAATACTAAGACAAAGTCATTCTAATATGTAAGCCTTGGTGGTCTTTTAAACTTGTGGATCCAAGTTTAAAACTTGATAAGCACAATAATGCCCAGTTTTTCAGAAGATAACTGGGTAAGTTAGGAGCAGGAGGCCTTGGTATATTTTCAATAAATTGCTAGGCTTTGAAATCTCCTCAGCCTTCCCTGCCTTATATACTAATCTAAAATACTGCCTGTTTCTGGAAGGGTAAACCTGATTTTATCAGTGGCTCAACATATCATATACTGATGCAATTTTAATTTTCTAGTTGGAAAAACTTCACAATTTCAAGGTGAAAAAAGTTAAGCCCCACAAATCCTCCCCTTTTGACAGCTGGCTTTACCTGAAGGCTAACTTAGCATGGCTCTCAGGGAACATTGTCTGACCTGCTGTGCTGAGGGCCAGAGGAGACAAAGGGAAAGATGTGAATGCAGAAAAAACATGAGGGAGAAGTCCTGAGCAAACAAGAAGGTAATAGGGTGGGGCCCAGGAAAACCACAGAAGAAATCAAGCTAATCAAACCACAGGGAAGAAGAGCAGGAAGAAAATGCTACCAGAATTGCAACAGCCTAAAGTAATCTCACAGATGCCTCCGGAAAAGACATCAGCTTTGTCAGAGGTCAGGGCGAACAGAGAGGTTTGTTTTGGTTGGTTGAACCTAACGTCTATTTGTTAAGAGACTTTGTTTTGATGTGATATATAATAATCATTCCAAGAAGTGATCTCCTGTCACTCTACATACCTGAGAGTAAGTAAATAGATGAGCATGTGATTGCAAAGGCAGCTGGGTGAGGAAAACGTACAATTCACAAAACTGGATTTTTCATTCCTGACAATACAGTGGTAAGCTTTTGTCCTCTTTAAAGGACTGAAGGTCCAAAATATGTTTGTTTGTTTTTAACCAATATCCCTAGTCCCGATAGTTACAGGTGGTCTAAGGGCTTTAGATTTAGTCTTGGGAAAGTTATCAACTCTTCCTACATTCAACTCTTAGTGTCCTGTCTACCTGGAGAACTGTTGAATGCTATTGCAGAAAGAGCTGTGGGCCACTGGCATGGGAAATGGAGGTGCTGGCTACATACTTAACTTCATGTGCTGTGATGGGACTAGTTAACCATTGGTTAACAGAGCATGGCAATGTTGGGTTCACACTAATCAGAAGACACAATTCCAAACAGTCATGTGCTTGACCTCCCACTCCCTGAATCCAAGCACTAGCCATTGAGAAATCTATCCTTCGCTCCACCAAGTTGTCAAAACAGGAATGTTATAAAGCAACTTAAGGATGAGAGTATTTGGAAGAAAATAGAGGTATGTGTGTGTATGTAGGATGGGTGGAACATACTCAGAGCCGGTTGGAGAATGGTACCTGCCTGACCTTGTGTTAGCAGGAACATGGAATTTTCCCCTAAACTAGCATAAATACTTTTTTCCCTAAAGAGTTGAAGATATGAAACTTAACTCATTTTAAATACACATATTTAAAATAAGGTTGAAGGAAAGCTCTAAAGTAATTTAATCAAAACCATAAAGATTTAATCTTTTTCTAGAAAAGATACTAACTTTTCCAAAATACAATCCAGGACAGATTCTCAAAATTGTTCAAGTGGTAGGTCCAAATACAAGAAGAAAATATTTGATTATGCTTTTCTTACATTTGAAAACTACTGTTCAAGGAAATAAGAGAGGACACAAACAGATGGAAAAACATTCCATGTTTATGATTAGGAAGAATCAATTTCATGAAAATGGCTATACTGCCCAAAGTAATTTATGTATTCAATGCTATCCCCATCAAGCTACCAATGACCTTTTTCACAGAACTGGAAAGAAAAACACCTTAAGCTTCATATGGCACCAAAAGACAGCCCACATAGCCAAGACAATCCTAAGCAAAAAGAACAAAGCTGGAGGCATCACATACCTGACTTCAAACTATACTCCAAGGCTACAGCAATAAAAAATAGCATGGTTCTGGTACCATGGTAAAACAGAGATATAGACAAATGGAACAGAACAGAGGCCTCAGAGGCAAAGCCACAAATCTACAACCATCTGATCTTGGACAAATCTGACAAAAACAAACAATGAGGAAAGGAGTCCCTGTTTAATAAATGGTGTTGGGATAACTGGCTAGCCATGTGCAGAAAACAGAAACTGGATCCTTTACTGACACCTTACACTAAAATTATCTCCAGACAGATTAAAGATAAAACCTAGCACTATAAAACCCTAGAAGAAAACCTAGGCAAAACCATTCAGGACATAGGCATAGGCAAGGACTTCATGACTAAAACACCAAAAGCACTGGCAACAAAAGCCAAAATAGACAAATGGGTCTAATTAAACTCCAGAGCTTCTTACAGCAAAAGAAACAATCATTAGAGTGAACCGGCAACCAACAGAATGGGAAAAAATTTTTGCAATTTACTCATCTGACAAAGGGCTAATATCCAGAATCTACAAAGAACTAAAACAGTTTTACAAGAAAACAAACCCATTCAGAAGTGGGCAAAGGACATGAACAGACACTTTTGAAAAGGCATATATGAGGCCAACAAACATGAAAAAATGCTCATCATCACTGGTCATTAGAGAAATGCAAATCAAAACCACATTGAGATAGTATCTCATGCCAGTTAGAATGGTGATCATTAAAAATTCTGGAGACAACAGATGCTGGAGAGGATGTGGAGAAATAGGAACACTTTTACCCTGTTGGTGGGAGTCTAAATTGGTTCAGCCATTGTGGAAGACAGTGTGGTGATTCCTCGAGGATCTAGAAATAGAAATTCCATTTGACCCAGCAATGCCATTACTAGGTATATACCCAAAGGATTATAAATCATTCTATTATAAGGACACATGCACATGTATGTTCATTGCAGCACTGTTTACAATAGCAAAGACCTGGAACCAACCCAACTGCCCATTGATGATAGACTGGACAAGGAAAGTGTGGCACATATACACCATGGAATACTATGCAGCCATAAAAAACGATGAGTTTGTGTCCTTTGTAGGGACTTGGATGAACCTGGAAACCATCATTCTCAGCAAACTGATACAAGAACAGAAAATCAAACGCCGCATGTTCTCACTCATAGGCGGATGTTGAACAATGAGAACACATGGACACAGGGAGGAGAGCATCACACACTGGGATCTGTTGGTGGGGGTTAGAGGAGGGACAGTGAGGGGTGGGGAGGTTGGGGAGAGAGCACATGGGGAGAAATGCCAGATATAGGTGATAGGGGGATGGAAGCAGCAAATCACACTGCCATGTGTGTACCTATGCAACAATCCTGCATGATCTGCACATGTACCCCAGAACCTAAAGTACAATTAAAAAAAAGTGATGCAGACAGTAAAAAAATCTAAGAATATTACATGATAAAAACTTTAATACACATAATTCTACTAAAAATTTATCTTTTATAAATCAGGAAAAAATAACCATATTTCATTTTAGTGACAAAGCTGTTAAGCTCAGTTTTCTAGCACATAGTTTGAAAACTATGTAACTCATTTCCAGAAAGAGAAATAATTGCAACTATGCTCAGTGGTTACACTAAAATAAAATAATTTAGAGGCATAGTAAAGAGCATGACTGTTGCATAGAACAACTGCCAACTGTTCAACTTTGATAGCCATAAGCAAAAAGCCGAATTAGGTCAGGAGATCATTTGACATCTCTTGGGTCCTTCATAACCTCTATTTTGGAGAGAAAGAAAGAAAAAGAAAGGAAAGATAGAGAAAGAGACAGACTGCCTATAAATACAAAAAGAATGGCTTCCTCCTGAAAGCCCTGCTTTATAAGTACCAGCTCTTTGAAGTAAAGAACGTAATAAGTAATTTATTTTGACAACTGTTATATGTCCAGCACTGTGTTAGAGAGATAAAAGAACGCATAGTAAGACAATACTAAAAAGTAAATTAAGATGCCACTATCTGGGAAACTATCAAAACTATCATTATATTGATAACAATTAATAATTAAATTTGCTCTTATTAATACTCATTATACATAGATGTTCTAGTACTTTACTTTTGAATATGATGAACAGTACCGAGACACAGTAGGTACTCACTAAAGTTAAATTCTTTTAAGTCTTTCTCTTCTTGCTACAATCATTTTCAAGTTTTTTTTTACTTCTTAGAGAAACACTTCCTATGTCTGGTGAATCATTTGTAAAATACTAGCTTGAAGATTAAATGCATATGTCTTTTCTGAACAAAAATCTTGTAGTGCTAGGCACAGACATTTATAAGGATGTATATATGTATATCCTTATATGTGTATATGTAAAATTATTTCCTGAGATTGTTTATATTTTCCCAAATTTGTCTGACATACCAGGTGAGTTAGAGAGCAGGGCTTGGCAAGCTATGGTCCGTGAGCCAAATTTGATCTTCTGCCTGCGTTTATACGGCTCATAGCTAAGAATCAGTTTTGTATTTCTAAACAGTTAAATGAACTAAAAGAACAACCTTCTTTGACACATACAAATTATGTAAAATTTAAATTTCAGTATTTATAAATAAAGTTTTACTGGGACACAGCCATGCCCATACATTAATTTATTGTCTATAGCTGCTCTGAGCCATAGTGACATAGTTTAATTGCAACAGAGACCCTATGGCCCATAAAGCTTAAAATATTTACTTCCTTACTCTTCATGGAAAACATTTGTTGACCCATGATATACAGAAGCAAACTCGAATATGCAAGTCTGAAGAAATGTATTTTTTATTGGGCTGTTGTATTTCCCATGTTTTAAGGTGAGGAGTATAGTAGATGAGAACAAAAGTATATTTCAGAAGTAACATTCTATAACCTAGGCTCTCATAAATTATTTTCAAATAATTATGGTATCAGTGCCTATCAGTACATTCACATTTTTAGCTCTTCCTAAACACTCTTCTAAGGCTGTGGATGACAAAGTAAGAAAAGTCACCTAGCGAACTTCTTGAAAAGGAAAATTCTTAGGCTCACCTCTAAAAGTTTTAACCTACTACATCTAGTGCAAGCCCCAGGAATCTGCATTTTAACACTCCAGCGGTGATTTTGATGGACACACTCACTGCAAAAGCTTCACAAAGGTGGCCCGACTCACTGGTTCCTTTGATCTGGCCTCAACAAACTAGCCATACTGTAAAGAAAGCTTTAAATACTCCGGATCCTGGTATGAACTAAATTATTTCAGCATGTATCTTGAGACTTTCTAGGGAAGAGATTGCTGCATTTGCTGTGGGGTTGTTCCCAGGAGAAATGCAGTAAAAGTTAGAATCGGACTAACAGCCTTATACTTGTTTCTTTCTGAAAAAAAAAAAAAAAAAAAAACTAAAAAGACCCCAGGCATTTCTTTTGCTTGCTGGAGAGATGGTGATCACAAACCTGTAAGGTGCAAAGTGTTTTCGTTTCCCACAGCAGAGAAAACTCATTATATGAAATCACAGGCAAACTCCCAACAAGAAGATAGGAAAGAAATACATAGGAATCAGCCACGGAGCTTTCAAATTACGGAACTAGAAATTATATTTGCAATAGTTGAAAAGATTTTCCTCTGAGAATAGTATTATTCCAAATTCACAGTAAAACCTCTTTCTCATTTTATGCTGCCTGGGAGTTCTTAAAATTGATAGACCATAGAGAAAATGGCATTGCATTCTCATAGGGATTGGCAGCCTAGAATGGCCATATGGTTTAAACTCTGAAACATAGAGATGCTCATTTTTCTCCCTTCTTTTAAATTGTCCTCTTTGCCCAGGGTCAAGACTCAAGATTATGTTTATTCAGCAGAGACAATAACAAAAAAAAAAGACTACAAGGAATCAGAAGACAATCATCCTTAGACAGGTGTATTCCTGGGAAATCAACCTTACCATAGAAGGTTTCAGAGGCCCTTGAAAGCCTCAGGAAAGGCAGAGTCAAAGGAAAGAAAACATTAGCAGTGCAGTGCTGAAATGAAGGGTACAAAGATATGATATCCCTTTTTAAATTGTTTCAGCGTACAAAGAACAAAGACACCTAAAGTAAACCAATGTATATTTGTGTGTGTGTGAGAAAGAGAGAGAGAGAGAGCACATGAGAGTGAGGACAAGCGTTAGATGGCTTCAGCTTCCTGCTCCTTGACATTTTTCTCTAACCTGAGAGTTCTCTATTGGTAGACTTTCTTGGGTTACTTTTGAAGCTTTGTAAGATTCCAGGAAGAATTAAACATCAGTGTGAATGAGCAAAGCAGGAATACCATCTGAGTTGTACAAGCTAGAAAAAGTATGGCACATACCATCAATCCTTTTGCCTCGAGATATAAAATGATCACCAACTGGACTCAGAAACATCCCTACACTCTGCAGCAGAGGGCCTTGTGAGAAAGAAGAAAAAGTTATAAACTGCTTAGAACAAGTGTATAACTCAGCTGGTATAGTTAACAGGGTGCTGATTCTCAGAGAATGAAAATGTGCATGTCTAGTTGTCATTTACATCACAGCATTTCCCTTTTTATCTCCGTTTTCTCTCTTCTTAGATTTCTGTTTTACAGGCCCAATTATTTTTGATGCTCTGAAAATGAGTGAATTAGTATTAAAAATAGATAAAAAGATAAAAGAACCCATAAGAATGGGTGAAGAAGTGATAAAATGCCTAATTCCTGGCTGCGTGTGTGTGTGTGTGTGTGTGTGTATGCTAATGGGCAAGATGATGAATCAAGAACATTTCTGCTGTAAAGTATATTTTCTTGCCTCCATCTTCTTAAATCAAAGATACCTAAATCACTTATCCTTTAGTAGTTATCACAGTTTCAAGAGTCCTCCGGGCAGTTTCGGCTGCTCCATGTGCCAACCTGCGGCATGACCTGCACCTTACTCTAGAGCTCAGAGAACTAGCAAAGGCAAGAGGAAAGGCAGAAGGGGATCAAGGAAGGAAAACTTGAGAAGAGAGTACGGGAAAAAAAAAACACAGAAAAAACAGGTAGAAGTCTAGAAAAGAGGAGGGTGTGAATGTCAACAGCAGGAGGTCGATAGGGGGTGGGAAAGAAAACAATTGAGCTTCCTGAGAATGGAAGAATGGAAAGAAGTGTTTAAAAGGTGTACAGAATAAAAATAAAGAAACGAAGAGGAAGAAACATAAATATTTGGTGAGAACCATGGGCTATGAATTCTTATGTGAATTATATTATTTAACCATTTTGAAAACTCTGTAGTATAAATATTTTAATCCCTGAACAGATGAAGTAACTGAGGCTCATAGCTGTTGTGTCTGGTCTGAGATCACACAGCTGGTAGGGAAGGAGAAGAGAACTAAAACTCATTCACCAAATAAATATTTACTGAGAATTTATTATGAACTAAGCATGTGCTAAGTAATGTGACACACACTAGTTTAAGGAAATATAACATTTATGAAACATATATGATACATACACACATATATATATGTAAACATTTCCATTTATAAATGTGATTGAGACAGAGAACCGAATTAGTTTTTTCACAATTATAAAGCTATAAAATAGTGGAATCCACATTTGAGTTCAGGCTGGGCATGGTGCCTCACACCTGTAATCCCAGCAATTTGGGAGGCCGAGGCAGGAAGATCACCTGAGGTCAGGAGTTCAAGACCAGCTTGGCCAACATGACGAAACACTGTCTCTGCCAAATATACAAAAATTAGCTGGTCACGGTAGCGTGTGCCTGTAATCTCAGCTACTCAGGAGGCTAACTTGGGAGGCTAAGGCAGGAGAAACATTTGAACCTGGATGGGGACATTTGCAGTGAGCTAAGATTGTGCCATTGCACTCCAGCCTGGATGACAAAGTAAGGCTCTGTCTCAAAAAAAAAAAAAAAAAAAAAAAAAGTATATGCTTTTTAGATTGGGGGACTAGGGCAGAAACTGTTTCAGAAAAAGGAAGAAAGGACTAGACTAAAAGGAGATCTATGGCATAAGACAGAGCAAGTCTAGAAAAGAAGGGGAAAAGAGAGGAAAGTATTTAAAATATGAGCTATTTAGTCATTTAATTTTTTGGTCATTTGACCTTATTTTACTGTTTTGTTTCATTTTACAAAATAATCCTGTATAGTATAACAGAGTATTAGAATTTGGGGAACCTGAGTTCATAGTTTGCCACTAAAATTGAGCAAGTTATAGAAAATCTCTGAAATTTAGTTTTCTGTAAAATGGGGGTTATAATACCAGTTTTGATGATCTCCTAAGATTTCTAAGAATTTCAAGAGATAATATATGCAAATTACCAAGTATTAGATATGTAAGTAAATGCACACAGTTACATTTAATAGCTCTCTCATCCTAGCCTGCCAGAGAGCCTCTAGCTTGCTTCCCAAATGTCCCCTCTAAAGTCGCCCCAGGGTTTGATCTTCCACTTAGGAATCAGTCTATGATGGTGCATTTCTGAAAGTGCTGACCACTATCCATTTGCAGGATGCCAGAGTCTCCATGTAATAACAACTATATTACACTCTGAGCTTATGCCATCTTCTAAGTTTATCTTTCTCTCTTGTAGCCTTTTCATAGGTTTCATTGTATATTTACGTCTGATGAAGACTTGAATATTGCAAAACACCAGTTTTATTTTGTTTGATATAACAGAGTTGGAGCTTTAGATTTTAGCACATAAATTGATTAATGTAAATGGTAGATGTTGTCTTTCTTCCTTCAGAAAGACATTCTTTTCTCTTTCTGGGCTCCTTTACTCAGTCTTCAGGAACCAGCCCCAATGTCCCCTCCTTTAGGAAGTCTTTTTCAGTATCTTCCCTTCTCCTGCTTCTAACTAAGCCCTGCTTGCTTGAAACTATCCCTGTTCCCAACCCGTAGGTTTTTGTTTTGTTCTGTTCTGTTTTGTTTTGTTTTATGTGTCTCTATTCTCTCAAAGAATTTTGTTAATGCAGTAGCTGTGGCCAAAATCAGGCTGTACTATCATCATTTGTATACATTTTGTCTCCCCAGCTATGTCATAAGATTTGTAAAGACTGTGCTCCAGGCCCATTTATCTATATATTCCCCCATTCATTCAGTGACTTGTACATTTATTTATATATACAATTAAATAGTGCCTGTTACAGGCCAGATACTGTACTAGGTGCTGAGTGAAGACACAGTGGTAAATAAACCAGCCTGTCTTCAATTTCATTAAGCTACCATCTAAACGTATGTATGTATGTATGTATTTGATTAAGCCTAAGTTATAACTGTTCATTGGAAAGCAGGCAAGATATCTCGTATGAAAGAGTTGATGAAAGAGAGGTTTCACCTAGTTAGGGAGGTTAAGAAAGATCACCTAAGAAAAAGCCACTGAAGTGAAGATCCAAATAAGTATTTTGTTGTCAAATGAGTTTTCAGCAGATAGTAGGTATTTTTAAAAAACAACAAGTTTTCCTCAAACGGACAAATTTAATAAAACTGGCTGTTATTTACCTAAGGCTTTCTACATCAATATTTTCTCAGGTGATTCTCAACCATATGAGGAATATTGTTTCTTTTATTTCTTTTTATAATAAATTCAAAAGATAGATTAGGAATTGGACAGTGAGTAAAAGATAACACGAACAACCTACTATTTTCAGTCCTCATCACAAATTATTCTAGAGATCCTTGCCCAAGTATTTTTCTCAGAAGAGATGTTATCTTTTTCTTTTCCATCAGCGGAAGTGAGGCGAGTAACCTTAACATTTGGATGTATTTGTCCCAATTGTGTTCTTTATCTTCCCTTCCTGAATAAGATTTTCCTCCTGCTCTCACTCAAGTCTGTACTTAAATATTTAATTGAGTGAAATATTAAAGTAGCGGTCTGATAAGTGGCTGCTGCATTTTATTTTAACGAGTGTGATGGATTATCAAAACTGCTGCACTCTAGCCGTCTCTCTATAAATAGAAACCTATTACTAAAGGGTACAGAATAATTACAATATTTTCCCAAATATCACTATGTGCTAGGTCTGTCACATAGTAGATACTCAACAAATGATGACTCCTTAATGATGAATCTCAAATGGTTTTTCTTTGACAAGCTATTGCTATTGTGACTGAATTGTGAGGGGTCACTTCCAGGGTTAAAGATTGGTCAAAGGCAAAGCTCACTAGATTATGAAAATTGTCCTCATTGTTCTTACCTCATTAGCATGATTTCCAGGGTTCTTGAGCTCAATACCAAAAATAGGTCTTTTGATTGTGTTAAGGAAAATCATAGTTCTCATCTACATGAACACAAGCTTGGAAGACTGCAAATAGATATATATTTTGAAATAACCTAAAAAATGTGATCTGAATGAGCTCTATACAACAGTATTTTTCTACTGAAATTTAGAAACAATATCCCTAATGCCATAGGCACAATTAACAGCAGGCTGCTGGTATATTTTTATAAAGGGAAAATTCTCCCCTAACTTCCACAAACAGGTAATTGATTTTTTTCTTTTAATTCTTAGAGCACTGAGAAATTTCTTTCTGTTCCCAACTATAATGAGAGCTCTGTTCAGGAGATTTGTCTCCGTAGCTAATTTTTTATGCTAATCAGTCATATGGTCATCTTCATTTTAACACCCTTATTGATTCTTATCTTTTGCATGAATTATCTGCATTAGTCCTGTAGAGGATTTCAAACTTAGTAATGCCTGACGTTCCTCATTCACTTTTGCTGAAAAAAAAAATGCTCTGATTAAAAAAAAAAAAAGAAAACCCCCTTTTTTTTTTTAGGCTACAAATGATAATCTTAGTTTGCATAGGGCTCATTAACTTTACCTTGACGGAGGTTTAATTTCCATCAGATATTTCACACACTGATCAGTAATGCATTCAGACTTAACAACCAGTCCTGCTAAGAAATGAGTGTGTATTGGCAGTGTTTAACTATAAGAGGGGGCCAAGAAGCCAGGCACTGAGTACAAGCTTACTATTGATTTCTCTCTTACCCTTGTGCTCCACTGATTTGATTTCTGTTAAAATTCTGCCACAGGTTCATTCTCTGGATCAACTCTCCCATCACAACCATGTGCAGTGACTTTACCTAGGCTTCTGTCATGATTTCACTCTTAAGACCTCCTCATCCAGCACTTTCCAGTTATTCTAGACTTTTGTTACAACCACCCCTCAGCAAGTTTATCTGCCCTTTTTCAGTCTATTTTTTTCTTCCTATGTTCTTCTTTTCTCCACTGTGATCATAAATGTGTGAGGAAAAATATGCTGGGATTCTAAAACGCCATCTACGTCCTTGAGTTATGATTCTGAGAAGACACAGATACTTCCTCCTCATCAGAAGAGCAATTTTAATGAATTCTTTCCTCTTAGAGTGTTTTTTCATAAAAACTGTCCACATGCTTTCCCCTCCCTAACTCGCCCCTTACATTTTGGAAGCTTTCCAGCAATAAAGCAGAAGGAAGCAGTCTGAGAAAGGTTAGGCAAACACAACAATATTACCGGAATAAGTAACATATTGCTCATTAAACATTTAAAATCAACAGTTGCTTGCTCGATCTGCCAATATTTTGAGAAATGCCAGTTTTACTGCTAGGTGCCACTTGGCTTGAGCTGCTTAATTCATGATTTGTGAACTGACATCGGGGATAACAAAACCTTATTCCAGTTAGAATTTTGTCATCAAGAGGAAAGCTGAAATATCACAACACAAAGCTCCCTGTTTCTTTTTCTCCTTCCTGCCTCCTTCCTCTCTCCCACCCTCATGCCTCTGCCTTCATTCCAGAAACAAATGGATGTGTTAAAACAGTGAAATGTGTTTGTGGAAGATAAATAGTTTATCTTAAATATACTGTTGTAGTGTCAAACCGAGTCTCAATACATGTACATATTTTATTCACAGACATAACATTTCAAAATGAGTAGTTTTTTCTTTTTCAAACATTTATACATGAATGCAATGCCTACAAAAAATAAAAACAGAGCGACAATGTAGCTCAGATCTTATCAGCATTATGTGCTGATCTCATGAAGATCACGAGCCTACAGCATAATACTTCGTTTCATAAAAGGCATCCCTTCCCTACTAGCAGTTTCTGGATTTTTAACACATCTCTCTCCTTTCTCCCATTTTGAAGCTTTGTTTTATTTTCATTTTGCTGCCACAAATGTGTCATCCTGGCCAAAGCTTCTAAGCATGTGGGCATCCTTTCTTTGTCCTTCAGCAAGGGAATAATTTGTTCTGTTAGAGCAGCAGAAACTATGCACCCAGTGCTGTGATATTTTGGGGAGGGGGTGTGCCAAAGTTTGAAAAATGTGGTTCCCATTCTCAGGTGGATCACGGGCTACTGAAGAGATAACTAAGCAAGCACATGATGACACGAAGTAATAAGTGCAGCAACTTAACTGTTTTGACCTGCTACTACAGTCAAGATTTTAAACTTCATGGGAAAAAACGTGTGCCATCAGGTCAATGAGCTCCATTCCCCTGGGCCATACCCAGAGACATGATTGTTCTTCCGTACATATGAAGTGTGGGCGTACCAATGCTGATTTGTTAAGATGAGGATTCTCGACCTCCACCGTCATGAATGTAGATAATCAGAACTCAGAAGGGGGACTATCACAGAAAAGTGAGACTCTTGATACATATCCTCCCAGAACAATAATGTCTTAGCATGAGGCTATCTAGTCAGAGGGAGACCAAGGGAAAGGTGATAGAGGGCACTTTGTACCAAACCTATTACCACTGGTCGTGGGATATGTTATATTTAAAAAACACAATGATGAATTGTTGTTGTTCTGGTTATAAAGAGGGACAAACAAGGAAGAGACAAAAGAATGCTTCTGCCTCAGACATTATTAACCAATAAAAGATTTACTTGATACTTTGAGAACATGCTATTCATTTATTATTATTATTATTATTATTATTATTCTTCTTCTTATTATTTTTGAGACAGAGTCTTGCTCTGTCATCCAGGCTGGAGTGCAGTGGCATGATCTCAGCTCACTGCAACCTCCACTTTCTGGGTTCAAGCAATTCTCCCGTCTCAGGCTCCAGAGTAGCAGGAACTACAGGCATGTACCATCATTCCCGGCTAATTTTTGTATTTTTAGTAGAGACGGGGTTTCACCATGTTGGCCAGGCTGCTCTAGAACTCCTGGCCTCAAGCAATTCACCCATCTCAGCCTCCCAAAGTGCTTGAATTATAGGCATGAGCTGCTGCGTCTGGTTGAGAACATGCTATTCTAATAGAATTGTAGTAATAAAAATGGTGGCCCATGTCACCAATTCTATAAGTTAGAATTACTTGGGAATGCCATGTGTGTGGCAGCTATAAAGGATATAATGGATCTGATTCGTTTTGGTGAATTATGTGGTCAACTTGAGTAGAGGGGACTGATGCTTCTGAAACCTTGGTATTTTCACTGTCTGTAAGTTGAATACATTACTCCAAAGCTGCAGGACACATGTCTCAAAATGTGGATGAAAGTTACATGACAGCAAATTTATGATAGGCCCTACATAATCACTCTCACGCCTTTGGGGCTGCAAGTTCAGTCAAGTTTGTATCATTATTACCATTCCTTTGGCTTACAGAGGACAAATTTTATGATCCAAGAAGTACAAGTCCAGCCAAGCAGGTAAATGGGTTCAGATTTATTGTGAAGATATACTTATCTACCCTTTTCTGTTACCCATGACACAGATCTACAAATGTGTACATTTAACAAAATTAATGGAAATTGTCAATTTCAAATTACCCAAGCCATTGGAGACTTGGAATATCATAAATACACAAATAAAACTCAACGATAAAGTTTGAACTAGTAAAGAATTTCAAATTCTATCCCAGTCACTGAAACATTTATTAGTTACTATCAGATGAAAAAACTCACTGATATGGGTTTTATAAGTTTATATAGATCTTGTATACATTGGTTTATACTGTAAATAATAAAAGGCTGCATTAGAAGGTAGAAAGAGATGTAATCACTCACTCACTCTTTAGGCAAACAAATCATCAGTGCCTATAACAGGCTCTACTAAGCATGGGCTGTCCCAGTGGAGGGCAGGGTTCTTGCCCTTCAGGGGCTCACAGTTGAGTGATAATTTTAAAACTAGTAGTAATCCTTGAACAATTTAAAATTGGTTAATTGGCTAAACCAATGTGTAGATGAAAAATAATGGCATCTTATTAAGAAAGAGGTCAACTTGTCATAAAGGAGACCTGGGTAAAACTCAGAGCCATGGGATATGAGCACTGGGTACAACAAATATAGCCTTTCTTTTCTAATTCTTTATTAATTTTTTTTTCCTTCTTTTTGAGACTGAGTCTCGCTCTGTTGCCCAGGCTGGAGTGCAGTGGCATGATCTTGGTTCACTGCAACCTCTGCCTACCAGGGCCAAGTGATTCTTCTGCCTCAGCCTCCTCAGTAGCTGGGACTACAGGCGCATGCCACCACGCCTGGCTGATTTTTTTTTTTGTATTTTCGGTAGAGACAGCGTTTCACTGTGTTAGCTAGGATGGTCTTGATCTCCTGACCTCGTGATTCGCCTGCCTCAGCCTCCCAAAGTGCTGGGATTACAGGCGTGAGCCAACTCGCCTGGCCTTATTAAAAATCTTTATGGTAATCCCTGTATCACAGATAAAAACCCTTAATGTGAGTTTAAAATGTTAGCATAAAACATAAGCTCGGTGCTTCTGAATTTAATTCATTCAATTTAGCATTGAAATAATTCTAATTAGGTGTAAGCATTAAGAACCACCAAAGAAACACAAATAAAAAGCTCTTTCTTACCGATTTAAATACACTGATTGCAACAGATACTGCAAGGACAAACTCTAAGCCAACATAAATTGAGACAGTAGAGTGGCTATCAGTGATTTCTCTGGCAACCATTTCTGTGTCACTATCTTCTGGACAGACTGATTGATCCAGGTGGGGAAAATGACTTAGGCTAGACTAATAAAACCCTCACCCGGAAATGTGAAACTTGAATGGAGTGTCTTGGATAATGAGTTTCACTAACGGCATCATGTTATGGAGAAACTTCCAAAATAGCTCCTTCTTGAGAGTTGCCTATTTTGCCTTGTAAAGAATATATTGTTCAGTTTTTCGTCTAAATCTATAATTCAAATTTTTAAACAAACTTTGTTTTGCCTTTCGTTAGGTCAGTTAGTTTCTGTTAAAATCAAAGGATATCAACAAATATAAAGACTTGACAACCAAATTTTCCTCTCGAGATGCTCTTGGAAACAACTTTAATATCTCAGAGTCTCTATTTCAATAAAGAACTACACTGAAAATTCTGTTTATTTACCAAAACTTCTACATCTTTGGGAAAACGTAAGGTCAGGATTATGAGTAAAATTAATGTAATCACTGAGTAAATATAGAATTTTTTAATGAGTTCAAAAATCAGATTAAAAGATCAGGGTTACATTGAGGCCTAAACATTTAAAATCTGCTCTATTAAAATAATGTACATAGGCTGGGTTCAGTGGCTCATGCCAGTAATCCCAGCACTTTGGGAGGCTACGGAGGGTGGATCAGTTGAGGTCAAGAGTTCAAGACCAACCTGGCCAACATGGTGAAACCCTGTCTCTACTAAAAATAGAAAAAAATGAGCTGGGTGTGGTGGCAGGTGCCTGTAATCCCAGCTACTCCGGCAGCTGAGGCATGAGAAGCACTTGAACCTAGGAGGTGGAGGTTGCAGTGAACTGATTGCACCACTGCACTTCAGCCTGGGCGACAGAGCAAAATTCTGTTTCAAAAATAAATTAAAATAAAATAATGTACATAATGTATTTATATGCCATTTCCAGTGAGATTCTGTCATCCTTACACCCAAGTTATCAATGTCATACTTCAAAAAGTAGCATTTTTACAGTTTGCCACTTGCATTCATAAATGCTGCTGCTGCTGCTAAGGGTGGCTGAGTGACTGTGTTCAGAAAAAGTGTTATGCACATAACCATTGCTCTTTGCCAGCCTGGGCATTCTTGAAAACCACCTGAGCAAAAGTAAATCAAATTGTCACTCTTGTGCCTTTCTAACATTTGAAGCCCAGCTTGGACCCATTTAGGAAAAGCAATCCATATTTGGGTGTTACTTGTTTACTCTGTATTTCCAGTTTTATTTGGTGAGGATTATAGAGTGAGTCTGCACTGTTTTCAGCCTTGTTTCAATGTGCTAGGTTAGTATTTCTTCTGCCAACCTTGTTAATCATCTCACACATCCAGTTGCTTATGAATAGCGTTGCCTTCCCTGTCAAGAGCTGTATTAAGAGCAATCATCCTTTTACTGCTTCTTGACTGGTTGTGTTCTTGGACTTGGTAGTTGTTTATATTCACTTGCTACTTAAATGTGGGTTCTAAAATGACACTGATTAAGCCAGATGGGATATGTGCAGTATGTTGAATAAGATTCATTTGCCATAAAGACAAATTGGAAAATATCACCCTTCTCATAAAATGTGAATTTGCTTCAGAGTCAGATTGGGTCATACCCATCCCTTCACTTAACTAATAAATATTTATTGATTATTGCAGTAGATGCCTTAAATACCCAGTCCAGATTCCCTTTCCTGAACGTGCACCTGTCTCTCAGCTGCTCTTAGAACTGTGATTAGTAACATCCACCTGGGGCTCTCTCTGGAGAATTGTTGGTAGATAATAGCCAATATATCCAGAAATTCCTGGCTGGTTACAATTTCCCTGCTCCCAAGTGATTAATGATGGACTGATTCAAGGTTTAAAAAGTGAAGCCCCTTGTCTCAAGGTGAGACAACTCTGCAGTGCTATTTACAATCTAGAGCGTCACCATGTATCAGAACAAGGTGAGAGTTTTCCTAAGGCAATATTCTTTTTTGAACCTTTCCCCTTTCCTATTCTACTTCTCTCTTGCTTATGGGTTTTTCTGAAGAACACTCCTCAGTAACTCACATACACCTCACGCACTGTCTCACATTCTATAACTAAGAAATCTGACTTAAGACAACTACTCACTTTGTACCAGGTACTAAACTAGGGCTAAATATTTTAATAAGATTTTTTCTCAAAGATCTTTTTAAGATTTTTGTAAGTAAGACAATCCTTTCAATAAGATTTTCCCTTCCTTCAAGGCCTTGACGTTTCCTTCTGAATTTTTCCAGATATATTCTGATTCAATAATTGCTGAATAATAAATGGTTTTCTTGATTCACAATTTCCAATTTCTGGCATCTTCTATCTCTTGCCTCTCTCCCTCACCCTATTCTTATTTTTGGGCTCCTATGTCTGTTTTTATTGTAACAAGCTGGCCACAATTTCCCCAACTCCCAGGTAAGCCGAGTTTACCTCATGCTGATAAAACAAACAAACAAACAAACAAACAAAAAAAAACCCTAGCAGCTTTCCTCCACTTGTATCCTATGCTCAGGTCATGTGATAGATAACAGTATGGAAGAATTAGTGCAGAGAGAATGAAGCAGATAGATTGAAGGAGAAAGAGAACTAGAGGGCAATTGCTGTTCCACTAAATTCCAAAGCATTTATATTTTCTCAGTTCTTAAAACTTTCTTTCATCGATTGCCACTGGTAACAAGGAGGCAGCTGAGTAGGGCTGGGGAACACACTGATTAAACTGAGAATTTTGTACATTGCTGTTGGGTTAGAGGACAGGGAAGTGACTAAAAGGGCCAGGAAGTATAAAGGTAAGGAGGTGAGAAGATAGACAGATAAATAGAAGAAAAAGTGATTGGGAACCAAGAGTGAGGATCAATAAGGAACGCAGAGGAGACTTCCCACTGCACAATGTAGATGCCTTAGTGCCAACCTGCACTTGGCCAGTGGTGGTCCTCAGGGAAGTTGAAACAGTAGTCAAAATGTGATGCATTTTGATGGAGCCGGGGCTGGAAAATACTCAATAATCAGAATGAATGCACTGGAAGGGATGGGCGTATTATTGAGCTGACAGTGTATATAGTGTAGGCAGTGTATGTAGATGGTATATGCATGGAAATGATGTTCAAGTTGTGACTGATTGGGTCCTCAAGCAAGCACTGAATTCACATCTGTAGGAGGAATCCCAGATCTAAATCTAGTGAGGGCAAGTAATCCTGACTGTTCTCTATTTATGCATTATTGTAACTGTATTTGTATGCAAAGCAATGGTAGAGTATTATAACTTAGGAAAAATTGGAACCTTAAAAAAGAATGAATCAGGATTTGGCACAGATAGCTAAAGGTAAAAAGAAGTATTTGTATCTTATGAGGGGACCCAGTGAAAGATAAAATAACAGAGTGAATGAAATAGGAAGAAAAGAAAGACATTAATGATAAGTCAAACTGAGCAACTCAACTAGTTTCTTAAATCTTGCTTTAATAAGAAGACAATTACTGTGTATGATTAGGATATAATTAAGATTCTGCAAAAACAGCTTCTAAAAGCAGAGAATGTAGTAATTGGAAAATGTGAACATTAACAAATCAATGATTCTGGGAATATGATGCCCACAATTGACTTGATAGTAGGGTGTCACAATGATTGAATTTGATTTTTGCAAAGGTATGAAGAAAAGAGAGCTCTATGTCTATATAAAAGATGTAGTAATAATGAGTGAATAGAACTAATCTTCATAATATGTAAAGAGAATGATTTTGGAGGCTGAGTTAAGCAGTTTTTGAAAGAAACAGATGTTCTTAGAGAACAATTTTAAACATCAAGATGACAGGTAAGCAATATTATCTCAAGAAGAACAAATGGTGGACATCATTTCTGATAGCTTTACGGTAGACAGAATTATAAGGAAGTAATAAAAGGCAACAGAGGGCAACTCATAGTTGAATTTCAATAAATGTAAAATAGACATTAAATATTCTAATTCAATTCAAATTCAATCTGAAATTAATGCTATTGGATTGGCAATTAGTAAAGGTTGATCATGGTTGATTAGAGATGTGGTTCTGGTGGTCTCTCTAGTGAGTCTGTTATAAGGTTCATCACTGTATAGAAGATGACGGTGGAGAGGTTGAAGATGGCGCTGGATTTAAAGATATTGCAAATGTCAGGGAACAGAAAATAATGCAAGGAATGCCAACACATTTACAAAGATGAGCAGAAATCATCTAACATAAGATTGAGCTTTGAAAAATACATGCTTTAGCAGAGGATAAAACAATCTAATAAGCACACATATTCACTAAGAAGATGAACCTGAAAATCAATAACATAAAAAAAGAATAAACATGAATGATTATAAGAAACACAAATGTGTTCTCCATACAGCAAATATAAATAAAAGAGCTGTTTCTTTAGATGTGGAGTATAAAGAAGCATTCTTCAAAGGTCAGGCAAATTGATTTTGAAAAGAAATGTCATGTAATAGTATGTACAAAACACTAAAAAAGGCTCTCACAGAAGAAAGTATATTAAATATATAAAATTGAACTCAGCATCTTTATAATCTAAGTAAAAACATTTAGGGAACTTACAGAAGGAAAGAGGCAGGGAAAAACACAAATGGGAAGAACTGAGAGAATAATGCAAACTCATTCAACAAGTACTTCAATTTAACACCTGCAATGTGCAGTGCCATGTGGTTGATGTTCTGGGTGGGGAAAAGCAGAATTTGCATTTGTCTGTTCCTGTCCTTCAGTGTTTCATTCTTCTTTGGGAGAGAGATTTACACACAGCAGAACCTATTTTGTGTTCAAGAATTTTAAGAGTTGTAAGTGTGGAAACTGCAAAAAGGACAGTTGGAGTGTCAGAAATCCAGGGTTCATTATGATTATGAGATTGTTTATGTGCCCAGGAGAGAGAATTTCAGTTCCATTCTATATTACAATTCCGTGGTTATTTGTTCGAAGAAAAACTAGAAGAGGAGTGGGGAAGCTAGGTTTTATTGACCAACAAAATATGAGGACAGATTGAAAGAGGTAAATTTATTACCAGCTAAAGTCTTGGGCAACGGGTCAGAATCCAGACTGGATTCATGCTGTGACCACCACAGGTCAATTTGAAAGGAAAACAACTTTTTTGTGTGTGAGTGTAGGGACAACTTGTTTTGTGTGAGTGTGGGACAACTATCTTCTACATAAAGCAATATATTCCTTTATCTCATTTAGATGCTTCTTATCAATCAGAATTTTCGAAAGAACTTAGAAAAAGCAAGGCTTAAGTTAGAGACAGTAATCATGCAGGCCGATGCTATCAGGATCTGAAACAGTACCATGGAGAGCTCTCATGAGGCTGGAGAGCCTGAATAAAAAAACCATTGCCCTGTCATCCCTAAAACTACAAAGTGAGTACTTAAGCTCTTAAAGCATTGAATAAAAGATAACATTGGAATTTTCATCTGCAACATAGGTTTGTCTATTCAGATATGACTTTTAATGGTTAATTTTTTTAAGCCTTTGGCAAAGACTTATTCTTTGAGAACACAGATTGCCTCTGTGGTTCAGAGAACCAGGAGCTCTAATGTCTGAGGGCAAGGGAACAGTCATGTGTAAGCTTAAAAAAAAAAAAGTAGAAAGAACTTGGCCTTCCTCTGCCTTTTCATTCTAATCCATATCGGTGAGGGGGCATCTTCTTTACTGGCGATGCAAATGCTAATCTCTTCTAGAAATACCCTTGCAGACAGACTCAGAAAAAAATGTTTTAATAGCCGTCTGGGTACACCTAAGCCCAGTCCAACTGACTCATAAAATTAACCACTACACCAGATATGTAAGCTTATCCAAACATGTATCCTTAATTTCTATATTTATCTCACTGTGGACTGTTAATAGTTTACCAAGTGGCCGTGACCGAGTCCATGGGTCACACTTTAAGTGGCAGTGATGTAAATGACAACATGCACTATTTAAAGTCAGAACAACCAAAGGGGGTTATTTAGTTGAAAGATCTATATCCAAGCAAATGAAGTTCTAAGATTCCAAAATTTAACTCTAGATTCTCCATGTTTTTCCTTCAGACTTGAAATACTGATAACATTTTATTCCTAGATTTTCCCTAAACCAAACAGTTATTGCTGCTTTCAGTCCTGACCTTCAGTGCTTCTGGCTAATCTGGTCCTTATTCTCTATGGAGTGTGTGTCAGAAACAAAGTAGAAAAATAGAGCCAGCTGAATAGGCTAAAGCTGCATTTCCACAAACCCACTTCACTTGTGGCCCAAGATGAAATGGAGCAGTTGTTTTTGAGGATGGGATATCATTTTTAGGTTAACAATGTGTTATCTTTTTTTTTGTTTTTTGTATTTTGGAAATTGGAAACCACCTTGAGATATTAAGTCTACTACTTTTTGTTAAATGGCTGAGTGTTTCTTTGCTGCTTATGGAAACAGAGTTCAGCAATAATGTTCTCTTGGATAAATATGCTCAGCTTTAATTATTTTTTAAAAACTATTCTCCCATGACAGAGGCCTAATATGAAATGCCATGCCAGCATCAGCAATAATTAACATACAAGGTATTTTACAGGTTCTTGATATTAGAACAACAGGTTTTCTTTGAACCCCTTTGACCTTAAAACCTGGAGCAAAGGAATAGCCTATGTAAACAGGAATGGCCATAAAAGTCTAAAGAATTTTTATGTTTTAGCAAATTCATTTATTTTTCAAGTGACTCTTAATACTTTCTAATATTAAATATTCTATGGTGAGACTGATTATGATTAGGGGGTGAATATGTAAGAGAATCTTTTCTCTCTCCCATTTTATATATATATATATATAATTTTATAATTTTATTGTGTCTGTCTATATTTATGCATATATAAGAACAGCTTGTAATTTTTATCTTAGAATATGAAATAAAAGGAAAGAAATATTTTAATAACTAGATATAACAAGATGTTGCATATTAAGACCACTACTGTGCTCTTGATGAAATAAATGAAATACTCTAACAAGTGTCTGCCATTTAATAATTTATTTAACTCAAATATTGCTCTTTTGGTTTTGCTTTAAGCAGAAAAACTATATTGAATGAATTCATGCAGGAAGATGCATATTTTAATTACATTTAACCCACTTCACCAAATTGTAGTCAATTTGTTGTGGGACAGAGATACGATGTGGAATAAACATTTTCTGAAATATGTTTTTCAGAGCCACAGGCAGATGATGAGGCTGCCCTGTCATTTAATGAATTATCAGTTTAGCAGGCATTGGTTATCTATATATATATATACACATATATATACACACATACAATATTTTTAGTGACAAGGAGGAATGGATAGAAAAATAGGTAGAGATTTAGAGCAGGTGACCTTGGGGAGATTTGGCAGTTCACAGAATCTGCTTCACCGGGCTACAGTGAGCATAATTACACTTGAAGACCACAGAATTAAGTATTCATTAATATTTCTGAAGTAATAAGTACTTTAGTATATTTTTTCCATTATATCTAAAATCAACCTATCTAATGAGCAGTAAAGGCAGTCATGTCCCCATGTCTCAATGGCTAAATAGTGGACACATTTTAGCAAAGTACAGTGATATTCATCTTGTCATTTGGTTGAATTTATATCAGGCATTGATGAATAAGGCAAATAGTTGTCCTTTTATAGTCTCATTCAAAATACATTTAGTTGTGCGGGGATGTGTGTATAACTATTTATATACAATTATTTTGATTTAGAAAGCAGCATAAAAATCATTGTTCCATTTTCTTCTCATAAACCATGAAATACCACCACAAGACTTAAAAGAAGTAAATGCATTTTAAATGTCAATTATTTTGTCATTAACATCACTGTAGAAAAACATCCTTCTCTTAATACATTGCTGTTTATGTTTCTATAACCACCCCAGGCCTTTTCTTTTGCTTCTAGTCCCGTCTGTTCCCAAACCTAAATTTACTTGGAATATTGTTGTTAACTACCTCTTTAACACCTCTCCGCTACTCTACACAGCATTTGACCTCACATCATACTCAATCTTCTGGTATATATAATCCCCCTGCTGTTCAGAGTTATAAGTTTCTCCATTTTCAGTCTTAAATCAACACCTTCCAATTACATTTAAAAAGAGAAATGAGGAATATTCTCAAACTGATCCTAATCCACTGCAATATTTGGTCCACTGTTTCCTCTTGAGAACCAGATTTCCACATTTATTGCTTGGTCTCTTGAAGCTCATAAACCTTCTTTTTGTTGTTTTCAAAAATTCTCCCAAGGAATGCCTACATTGAACAAATTTGTTTCTTCTTTGTTCCTTCCCATCTACCACCCTGATCTCAGACTGTTGGGAAGTATAATAAATATAGAAAAGAGGAAACTCAACTATGTGGCAAATTTGATTGGTGAGATTATTTAGAATGGAATCCCAGTCTCTTGTAAGTCTGTGGGTAGAAGAAGTAAATTCTGAGAAATAAGAGACAGCCACCCCACACCAACCCTAACGATACTAGTCCCCCTCAGGGCAAGGCTCGCTCTTCTACCACACAGAAAGACTAGATAGGAAGGGAAAGAAAGCCAGCAAAGTGGAACCATCCTTTGTTTACTCCCTCTGTTGAGACTCCTGTGAATGTTCTCCTTCTCTCTAAAGCACTCTCACAGCACATGCATTTCAGTTGGGTAGGAACTTGGGGTCCTTCTCATCCAGTACAGGGCTGGCATGGAAAGGAGGAACCTGAGGATGAGCAAGGTTCCTTGTGTTGAAAAACACAAGAATGAAACTTGGATTCTGGTGCTCGAACCTGGGTTATATATACATGTAAGGCCTAAGAACTTGAGAGGGAGTCATGCTATAGAGTCTAGTGGTAGATCCAAGTTCAGGCAAAACTGGTATTTCTAATATGAATACAGCACAAGATTAAATCTCAGAAGGACTGGTTTTCAGTCCTGCATTGGCCCCCTGTTAAGTATAATATAAATGGAAAAGGTGGCATTGGTGTATCAGTGGAATGACCTTTGAGAGTAAAAACTAGCAGTGATCTTAGAGATTAATATTCTGTAACTCTATATGGTAATCCTAGAAAAGTTTATTTCTTTACTGTATCTGAATTTTCCATAAACAATATGGCATTAGTGATTGTGTTTAAGCATCTCTACAAGACTAAGACATAGTCTTAAAAATTGAACACTACAAAAAAAATCCTGCCTGTGCTTCCATCACTACTAAAACAATGTGAAAAACATACAAATCATATTAAGAACATCTTATATTGCATTTAAATATAGTAACAGTGGAAGAGATAATTTTAGTTACTCCCTCAGAACTAGCAAAAACATACTCCTTTGCAGCTCTCCCATTTGTTATTGTTTGCAGACACAGTGCATACCTAACACTTGTTTTATGTAAACAAATAAAAAACTCAATAAATAGTATATCCCTTCATTCTCTAGCAGTAAACTTCCATTTTAATGAGATTTGACTTCAGTACAGCAATCTTGATTTCTTTTCAAGTTGTTTAAAATAAGATCTTACATGAATTCCTAAATCTCAAAAGCATCCATAGCTCTGAATGCTGGCTCAATACAGACAATGTGCTCTCTTTGAGACATTTTGCAAACAAGTTCCTGAACTTGTAGAGAGACGATTGGAGCAACAACCAGCTAAAATTACCAGGGACCTAACAGATAGTCATATAGTTATGTAATTATATGTCATATAATAGTCATGTAACTCTACAGGATATTCCAACAAGAACAATTTACTCCTCTACTGACTCTAAACTGTCTATTAATCAACATGGAACTAGCGGTTCAGGTTAGGCCTTTCTTAAAGATTGCATTACTAGTTTGGAATAATGATATTCCTCACTTTTCCAGTTAAGAATAAGATGTTCTCACAGCCAGTTGAAGTTGAATCTGAATTATGAGAGACATTTACCTTTTAAGTCCTCTCACTTCCTATCCATTCTTTCTTCTCTACATTTGCAAAACACATAGTTTCCTATTGTTTACTGCTTAACGCCTGTCTCTGTTTCCCTTTTTCCCGGGAAGCAAAACAAGTGAAAATGAAACCTCAGTAAAAGATGTAGCCAGTAAGCCTTCATGTCCTCATGTGTAAATGACCAATGAGGCTTATGCTGCATCATCCTAGAGGTGTTTCTATGTGAAAAGGGTTTCATGCAGCCAGAGGGTGACTGTGGTGGTGAAAGCCTGAGAAGTCTCAGTCTGAATTCATTTCAGGTATATAGAGATACTGGGATCCACAGCCCTTAGAGGACCTGTCCAATTTGACCTGCATCATGAGCATCCCATTTGAGTATCCTATAAAGATATCAATGTTTTCCATGCATGTCCTTATGGAAAAAAGTTTGTGGGAGGCTTAGCTAGGAGTAAGGTTGATAAGGAGTGTTTCCATTATGACACAAACTATACTACACTTGTGCCCTCTGTAAACTTTGCTTACTCAACTCTAGCTTATCCCTAACAGTACTTGGAGTTATACGTGGAGGAAAGGCTGGGGAGCATAGGCAGATTTACTGGATACCTAACTGTTGTGACATGATGTCAGGAACAGCCCCAGTCTTCCTTCGTCCATGTATGCATGTTCACTGCAATGGAACTTTGTAGGCCCCTCCCACCTCTGACTCTAGGCTCAGCCTGGTGACTTGCTGCATCCATCAAGATGCTGGTAAATGTGATATAAACAGAAGCTTAAAATGGGCATACTCTCTGGAGCTTGTTCTCCTCATGCTCTCTGCTACTATCACGAGAGGAAACAAGCCTGGGCTGGCCTGATAAAAGATGAAGGACATGTGAAGAGCTGAGCCACATCATCTCGGTCAAAGACTTCCTACATCATTTGACCTCTCAACACATGAGTAATCTCAAGTGAAATCAGCAGTCATCTGGTCCACTACCAGTGCTGACACATAAGCAAAATATGCTTGTTGTTGAATGCCAATAAGTTTTTATAGTTGTTTGTTATACGGCAGTGTTCACGCAACAGATAATGGATAGTCTAATGAAGCTTCAGCTTCAGGGCCAGTCTTTTGCCTAGGCCCTATTCCAAACCACTCAGGAGGGGCCTTAACTATTTGTTCAGTTTGGTCAGATGTTTTGTGAATTTTGCAGAAGTATGATATTTTAATCACAGGATTAGAATTGTTGCCTCCCACCATCCCTGTTCTCTTCCATCACACTTCTCCTGGTAGTAAGTGGCATTTTAGTTGTTTCAGTTATCTTGGGAATCCTGCTAAAGGGAAGTCGAGTTGGTACTGCATATAGTTAAGTTGAAAGAGATATGACTGTGAGGTTCACAGTTAGTTCTTAGAATAGGTAAATTATTATTAGTGTCCCCAGTGCTGGAATGCACTTACTTCCCACTATACTGTATCACTTAGTATTGCAGGAACAAAGATTGTAATACAATGTGAACATGTCTTAGATTACCCAGTCCAAGAATTATATGAGTAGTAGTAGACAAAATGTATAAAGTCAGAAGCTGGTCAGTGAAAAATTCATCCAAGCATCAGAGCTGTGAAATTTAAGCAAAGTGGTTCAAACACTTAGGAAAACTGTTTAGTAGAGTCTACTAAAGCAGAATAGCTACACACTTTAGGATCCAGTGATCCCACTTCTAAAAACATAAGCAACAGAAATGAGTTCATATGTACATTAAATGATATGTACAAGACATTCTCAGTAGCACTGTTTACTATAATCCCCAAATAGAAACCACCCAATGTTTATAAATAGAATAGATTCTAAACATTGTGGTATATTCACACATTTAAAAACCCTACAGAGTAAGAGAAAGTGTCCAAACCATATATGTATCACAAACACAAAGTTGAGTGAAAGAAACCAGACACAAAAATAAGTATTACAGGTATGATTCCACTTAAGTACAAAAGCAGGTAAGCAGAGATTACTCTTTTAGCAGGCAGGGACTGGAAGACGGCAAAAGGGGGGTTTCAGGAGTGCTAATGTCCTATTTCTTGATCTGGATATCAGTGTCATGATGTGCATTTGTGAATGTTCATTGAGCCATACAGTTAAAACATGGACATTTTTTAGTATGTGTATACTTGAATAAAATATTTGAAAAATTATAAACAGAGGATACAGCTATCATCAAAATGGAAAAACTTTACCTTCAGGAATATACTTGATGAAGTAGTATATATAAGTATGTATACAATACACATCAATTATATAAGATATGTAATACCTATATAATATTTATTAATTTAAACTTTATGGCATTTATCAGAATCTCTTAGGACAGAAACCTATCACAAAGCTACACATATTGGGTATGGTAGTATGTGTAGTTGTATGTGAAATCTCATTATGTCATCCAATCAAATACTTAAATTTCTTATCAACTTTATACAAAACATAAAATTCAACAAGAATAAATAACTCTTGGTTTGCTACTAGAATGAGAACACTGACAACAAACTGGTTAATGAGTATTGTCGACTCAAATAATATTTAGAAGTGATCTGTATAAAAGAAAACTCTGAATGCACTTAGCTCTTGTAGCTCATACACAAAAGAGTCTCAGTAGAGGTTTCTTTTCTCCAAATTGATGATAGTCCTAAACATCTGCATAATATTGGCAGGAAGAATTCTGAAAATCAAAGGATCTTTTAAAACTATCAATATTAACATAGATTTTTTGATCAATCATAGTAAAAAATTGAATTCTCTTTGCTCTATAAAAATATTACAAAAATGTAGTCTTAGGAAGAAGCAATCAAAATATGTTCAACCAAAAATTAGGAATAAAGGTATTAGATATATATCAGGCAATTAATTTATAAAATGATGGTGATATTCTTTTGATTTTATGTTTACCTTATATTTTTACTCTAAATTAAAAGGGACTTTTACACCGAATTTGAATTCCTTCTTTTTTTTCAGGAGGACTTATAAATTATAGAACTTTGAGGTACCACAGAATCGAGATAGATACCCATACTGGGAATCAACATGCATACTCCACAGCCATGTGACCCGATCGCAAGGCTGTCTCCTGGCAGACACACTGTCATCACTTCAAATCCCCTTTCAGCTTCTGACCCCTCCTATGTCACAGGTCAAACCTCCTTTTCTCCTTTCTCATGTCTGCTTTCTCCTTTTTCACTTTCTTACTTTTAATTTAAACCCATTCTGCAGTATTATTTGAATTAGAGAAATCTGAATAACTCTATTGCATCAACCATACTGCAAGATTTAGACCTTCTCTCTTCTAGCCTGGCTGGACAAAAGTCTGTGATGCACCTGTCTTCATCCATTGTAACCTTACTCAGACCTCTGACTTACTAAATAGAGCCTTAACGTTCTCCTCACCACTAACAATTCCTTGCCTTTGGCCACTACGGATACCCTAATACTTACTGCTATTTCTAGTTTTGTCTCTATTTACATGCAACACCTAAAGGGCAAAGAGAAATGAAGTTTGTGCTCACTGTGTATAAACTAGCCCAAGTCTCTCAGTGCTCTCTGGATGAAGGAATACACTTCTATTAAAATACTATGTAAGTGAGATGGGAGAATGAACTCATTTTGAGCCCTCTACCTTTATGCTAGAATTTGGGGATGAAGAAAACAAAGTAGGAAGAAAAAGGTTTTTTTTTTGGCAGACCGTCTTGTTCAAAAATACCATCTTCTGAGTTAAGACCACTTCTGAGTTAAGACCACTAATTCGGCATTCAGATTTAATGCATTGCTCATGAAAAATGAAAATGATTGATAATATATTTTTTTCTGAGATGTTCAGAAAAAAAATTTCAAGCCACTGAAAGAATTAATTTGCCTGTAATGAAACTGACACACAGAAAAAATTTAAAATCAATCTTGTGCTTAAAAGCAGAACAGTGCTGATGGTGCCTCCATGTTTCCTCCCTCTTCCCACTGCTAGCTTGTTACCAGTGAACACATATTATGCATATTACCTACAAATCTCTCCTTTATTTAAATTGAAAAACACCATGTTTTTAATCAATCTATTTGCCCTTGGCTGTCAAAATTCACAAAGGCACTTTAATTTCCTTTCATTATTCTCAAGAGAATCAAATGCAGATGAACAGAATAGAGACTAGAAAGGAAGAAAAATTAAGGGTTAATACACCTTGCTAAAGTCAGACAAACAGGAAAAAAAGAATGTGTTTATTCACAGCCTATTAAAAAATCCTTGTTATGTTTCCTTCCCATTGACAATTATCAGATTCATCAGGTATAAATGCAGGCTTTTGTCCTTTAACTATCAGATTGTTCTTCCATGGTTCTTTGTTCTATTTCACAAGTCACAGCGCTTGTTATCAGAGCAGCTCAATCTCTTGACTGTGAATTGTGAGGGTTTAGCGGCTGGATAGAAAAATCACTGAGGAATTTAGGGATGTATCATTTTGGTATTGTTGGTCAAAGCTCTTCTATTGACAGGAGACCAGACACTCATTAAGGAACCAAACAGATGGGGTCAGATGACTCCTAGCAAGCTTTGGATATTGGGAGCAAAGAGATAGCAGAAACTCTGTTGGTTTCACAAACTGACATTATTAGAACTTCCTGAGTGTGGTTTCCAGATTTAGTGAACAAAAAACAAAGAGCCCAGCTAAATTTGAATTTCAGGTAAAAACAAATAATTTTTCAGTATAAGACCACTTTCTTGGAAGTGCAACAAAAGGGGAAGTATCTCTTTGAACGGATCTATGGAATGGAAGGGGAGTAGTATGTTCAGGGATGTGTGTACTTAATACAGAAGAATATGACACAAATTTGTGATTTCTTTTCATGGCATTTATTTCTGGCAGAAGACAAAGTGTATCTGTAAGACCATATTTATCCAGGACTCTTTGGGAATGATTTATTCTGGAGAGAAATATTTTGTTTGTTTTCATAATCATTGAGGGGTTACCTCTTGAAGTAGTAAAACACTTTACTTTCTAACTTCTGGGGATGAAAATCTTTATTAAATGTGTCACACATATATTCTTGCCATTTCAAAAGGAGAACATTGCTATTAATTTTTTCCCTGAAGAGCCAATGTCATTATTATGAACATCTATTGTTGTACAACACTGATATCATTAAAATTCACTGAAGGATCTGTTGGACTATTTGTCCTTTCATTAAATGTACCTATACTTGTATGAGCTTTAAGTTTTTTATCTGCTTTTGTTACATTTTTATGTTGTCATTTATGTTTTCTCCCTAGTCAAGCTATTAACTGTTATTCTTTCTCCTTTCTAATTTTTCTAAAATTCTCTACCCCTTGCTAAGATTTATAAATAAGACAGCAAGGAAATAAATCCAGTTCTTCTGATCATTTGGAAATAAAAAAACCCAATATTAAGGTCCAAACAGGGTTTTCTATGAGAAAAGTACATTGGTAGCCAAAAATAATGGTCTTTAGCTGTTAAAATAGTTGGCCATATATGTATTAAACTGAACTTGAGTGCTACCCAGTTCCAGGTAGGCTTAGTTATAAGGTGGACAACGCCCAGGTAGTTGAGTGAGATGTAATACACTCCTTGTGGATATATATATATATAGTGGTTTCTGAGATAAAAATTGTCAGAGTAGAAAAGGATGAAATCAGTAGCTGCAAGGCAGGTGATTCTGGATCCAAGATACTGTGGCCATCCTACATGGTAAAAAAAAAAAAACAGTGTAGAATGAGATCTGTCTCTCTGGCTTTTATGAACTTGTACCACTCATTTAATCAAACCTATGCCTTGGTTTTTCCATCTGCAAAATGGTGTAGATAATCAACACCATTGATTTAGGTATTGAGGAAGTGAGGAAAATTTCTACTGCTTTCCTCATTTTTCTAAACCAGTCTCATGATATGCAGCTTTTACTGTTTTTCCATGTGGTCCACACATGATTATCCTCAGTGGAAGGACTTTCAAGTTTGAGGGAAGAGAGCCTCCATTTTTTTACAGTCATGATTTATAAGTGCAGGATTTCTATGCCCTGAACATGGGTTTCTGTGTTCCAGTGTGCTCACGCATGGAGAACCTCTTGTCCTCCTTGGAAACACATTCCAAACATAGATCTCCCCTTTGGGGTTGGATCTATTCCCGCTCCTTACCTCTGTCAGTGAAGGGTAAATGCAGCCCTAGACATTTAGGTATGAAGGCTAGGGGACAGGAAAGGAATGAGAAACCTGGCTTATGATTCCAAGACTAATCTTCTCATTGGTGACCCTTACCATAGAATCTCTGAACTGGGTAGAGTTAGGCTATGGTATGTGTGTGGTGGGGAGCAAGAGGTGGTGAGGTGTTGCTTAGATGCTCGCCGAGCTATTAAAAAAGCTGATCATTTGTCCCCTCATTTGGACAGGGTTGTTGTTGTATATAATTTTCTCTATAGCAAACTCGGAAGGAGAAAAGCAGAGCAGCATGAAACTCACTAAATTCCATCAAGAAATCTTACTACTGTTGGAGGATTATGGTGATTACACGATTTTTTTTTTAAATGCTTGATGTACAGTAGGCCCTCAATTATTTAGTTATTTACCTCCCTCTTCTCTCCATGAACAGGAGAGGAAGTAAATGGAGGGCTATGAAATGGTAAATGTGGTAAATCACAGTGTGCTACCTAATAAAGAAGCTGGGAGGAATAACTAATGATTAATTGTAAAGCCTTTTGGGAAGATAAAGTCTATAGAAATGCAAAATAATAATATCAGGAAAGCAGAGATGTCAGTTGAATATAAAGAAGACAGCTTTTATTCCCATACAAATATCTTGGTCACCATCAGCAGTGGTGGAGAAGAAAACAGAAGGGTGTGTGACAGTTTAATAGTGTTTTGTTAAAAATAGAATGTGTTTTAATAGTGTCTGGACTTTCTTTAAAATAAAAAGATTAGCATTGACTCACTTCATGTTAGAATAGATTCAGAAGTGCCTCTGGCAAAAAAAAGTCACTGGTTTTCTCAACCCCAAATTCCTATGTTAATTACCTCGGGAGTACAAATTTGGTATATGAGAGGAACAATGTCAGGAAGCCGTGCTGGCAGGCAAGTGCCGCTTCATGTGGGATCAGTTCGTGAGCTCTCCTTAGCTTTCCACTCTGAATTCAAATCTCACTCCGGATCCAAAAAGCTAGTCTGTAATATCCCTCCTGAGGAAGTCCTAGGGGTTAAGATAAGCTCAAGAAAGACCACCTACTTAAGGATTTAGAAATCTCGAACACTGGGGAACCCTTGGCTCATTCTCAGGGTGTTTAGGGTTTAGTGTTTCCCAAATTTTGGATGATGATAAATGCTGTGCCAAAAAGTAGTTTCTACATCAAGATAAATTTGGGAAACACTGGATTTTAAAAAAAATTAACAGATTATTTTTCAACTGTAGGAGTTCCTAAAACCTTTCATATGTTAATGTGAGCTGTAAATTTCCAAAAGATAAAGGCAGTGTGTTCTCCAAATTTATTTGACTGTAGAACTGTTTTCCAGAGTGTTCATCAGGACAAGCCATAAGGCACACTTTGGGAAATACTGTTCTCAGGCCACCTACAGGTTTTTCTTTTTGTTTTGGGCTTCCTAAGGAATTTCTAGAAAGAGTTGAATTTCCAGAAGAGTCAAGAAAGTAGATTTGAGAATTCAGCGGAAATCTGAACAACCTGTTGAGGTTGCATCTAAGTTTACTTGATTACCAATATATGATTGCCTAATTTGCATGAAGATGCATATATATAGGCACCCGAAAGACATTTATTTGATCTCAGCAAGATACAGTTAGACTGAGACTCACCTAGTACCCAGCCAATGGTTCAGCCTTGCTCCCCCGACCAATCCGGCAGACTTCACTTAGTAGGAAGCTTAAAGATGGGGGTTGGGGAGCACAGTGCTTCCTTGTTTGAAGTTTGTGAGTCATCTCCAGTGGTGACCACCCACTACATAGCCACAAAGGTAGTTAGAGAAAAGGCAGAAAGGGACTAGTGTGTGGTAAGTTCTCTTTGGCTGCTATGAGCACGCGCACACAGTCTGGGTTGCAGTGGCCAATGGGCTGTCAATCACACAATGGCCATTTGAAGCCAGGTATCAACGTTTATGGCCATGGGTGTCTCAGATGGCACCACAGTATAAATATAGTCAAATCAGTTCAGTATCCAAAACTCAAAGGAGAGAATTGTGCTGAAATCATGGAAAAGGATAAAGAAGCCTCATTTTAATATGTTAAACACACACACATAACTAAGGCAGCCAATGTGAAACAGAAGCAGATGTATTCAGGGTACAAAGAATAACATTTTTAGCTAGCTCGGCTTCCTTTCAAACAGTTTTTTAAACAGTGAGAGCTTTCTGAGAAATGCATTTATATAGGTACAAAGCATGTGTCTCTGTGGCAGCAGGAGTCCTTATTTGCATCAGATTTTCTTTAACACTTGTTTGTTTCAGAGGGCACTGCTTTCCTAGGAAACACTCCAGAAAAGGAATTACATAAAGAAAGGATGCTTTACTTTGGAAAGAAGAGGTAGTGCAGAGCATTCACAATTCCTATAAATCACCAAGTCTACTTTCCTTGGTGAACAAGAGAAAGGTGCTTTAAAAAACTATTATTATGAGAACCGTGATTACCCTTGTACACATAACTGCCTGATGCCTATTTTTAAACCATGTCCTTGGAACAGAATGAGTATTCAATAAGGGATGTAGACTTAACTCTTCCAATAACTCAATCCTGCACATCCACTAAATCTTACATGTCAAATTAAATCTAAATGTGATGCTGTTTTATTCTGATGATTATAATGATTTTGTATGTATCTCTATACATAGTCCAAACATCAACTTTGCAGAGTCAGCAACAATCCAGATTCTTAAATATCCTGAGAAGGGGACATGGCATCTGGCTCTGTTTTAAATTGTGCTTACTGTCGACAGCAGACGTCTCTAAAAATGGCGTGGAAGTCTATATTTATTCACATCTAATTTATTTTAGAGGGACAGACCCAGTTTCCAAATTGAAAGATGGTCTTCCTGATGACCATTAGGAATGACCTGCTTTCTTAAGATGTGATAGAAAAAAGAAGATGAATGGCATTTATGTATTATAATCCTTCATGTCCTCACAGTGGTGCTGTAAGCATGATAAATAATTTTGGATGTAGAATTACACTTAATTACCCACTCTTAGAATATTTGTTTCTTTACCTGTCTTCCTGTACTCAATACATCAGAGAATTTCAGTGTGGGTTGTGACCTTAAAGATAATATTCTCTAAGTCCAAATGCTATAGATGAAGAAACTGGGGCAGGACAAAAATAAGAGCTTCACTTAAGTTTAAATTGCTGTTTGAGCTGTGCACGGTGGCTTATGCCTGTAATGCCAGCAGTTTGGGAGCCCAAGTTAAGTGGATCACTTGAGGTCAGGAGTTCAAGAGCAGCCTGGCCAACATGGTGAAACCCCGACTCTACTAAAAATACAAAAAATAGCTGAGTGTGATGGCACATACCTGTAATGCCAGCTGTTTGGGAAGCTGAGGCAGGAGAATTGTTTGAACCCAGGAGGTGGAGGCTGCAATGAACCAAGATCACACCACTGCACTCCAGCCTGGGCAACAGAGTGAGATTATCTAAAAAAAGTGCTGTTTGATATCAAAACCAGCTTTTGCCATAAACTCTGATGCTAAGCCTAAAAGAGCAGGGATTTGAGAACTCTCAACATTTGCTAATGTTCTGTATCATGATAGGATGGAAGGGTATATGAGCAGGCATACAACCAAAAGGAGAGAAGTTGGCTGCTCCATTTATTTTGTTTCCTGTCTCTTGTCTTCAGCATCAAGGGAAATACTGAAAGTGAAAGAACAATAGTTAAATGGAGAAAAATCATTATTCACTTTCAGGTGCCTTACCGGGCCCTTGGCACTCACACTGGATTCTGCATCAGGATGAAAACAGCTGATTCTGGTTCATAGCTATAGATTCTGGAGTTAAAAATGTCTAAAGCAGCATAAACAAATTTCTCATTTATTTGGAGGCATTCTTCTTTGCTGAGATTCATTCTTTCTTCCCTCTCAATTTTGGCAAGACAAAAAAAATTTCATTTCCTCCAGCAACACATATTCTCCCTGCCCTTCCTATATTCACCTTTGCTTTAGTAGTGAGTAGCAGGCTCTGCTATGCAAGCTGAGTAAGAGAAGCTAAAGCAGCAGGAGCATGCTTATGGATACATTCTCTGCTATTAGCTGCTCTGGACAGAACTTTGGATGCTCTGCGTCTAGAATCATTTGGGGTCTGAGAATCTGTGCTTAACCTCTCAGTTATGGCAGCCAAGAGCAACTTACATAATCACTGGCTTTTGCCAATTTAGCAGTAAAATACTAGATAGGAAGGCATATGAGGAGGTAATATGTATAATAATACATTTTTGTAGGTTTCAAAATGTGTCCTTGGCTGCCTTCTCTTCTCATTCTACCTACTTGGGCTGCAATTACTCCCTTGATATGGATGCTTCCCAAGTCCAGGTTACAGATACCTATTTTCAACTGTCTCCTACACATATTAACCTGAATAACACACTAACGTTTCAAAAGCAACATGTTAAAACCCAACTTTTCACTCTACTCCCACAAACCAGCTTATCTCCCACAAACCAGATTATCTCCCTATATTTCCTGTCTCAAAGTACAGCATCTAAATCTACTCAGTAACCTAAGTCAGAATATTGTTAACCCATCCTGGATTTTTAATTGCCATAATATTTAACATTCAATTAATTACCAAATAAAATCTTCTAAATATTACCCCAATACATTCTCTTCCTTTCTCCCTTATCATGGCTTTAGTTCAACACCTTATATAAATGATATAATTTAATTTCTGGGCAAATATAAAATATCACACTTTACAAGTAAAGAATATAAATTCTCTTAAACACATGGGTTGTTTATAAAAGTTGATCACATTCAGAAATAAAAAAGCAAATACCAATACACAGAATTGTTATCTACAGATAACAATTTCTGGTAAAAATACAATTACATTGGCAATCAATAAAAATTTAACTAGATAAGAAAAACTTTGCCCAATTATAAACTAAATAACTCAAAGGCAACAGAAAAAATAATAAAGTAAGATGAACAATACTAAAATACAAATCAACTCTTACGGGTTTTAGTTAAAGCAGATGTTGATAATCTATAACATCAAATGTTTATATTACAAAATTATTGAAAATGAGCTGAAGTTGCCAAAAGCTCATAGAAATATATAATATATATGACTATTATTTTATAATAAACTCATTGAAAGTAGGAAGAAAATGATAATAATTATAAAAGCCCACAGTATTGGAAAAGAGAACAATAGGAAACAATATAAAAGCAAAACTAAAAGTTTGCTCTTTAAAAAGATTAAGAATCATGCAAAACTTAAAAACCCTGGAAGACAACCTATGCAATACCATTCTAGACATATGAATGGGGCAAAGATTTCATGACAAAGATGCCAAAAGCAATTGTAGCAAAAGCAAAACTTGACAAATGGATGTAATCAAACTAAAGAGCTTCTGCACAGCAAAGAAACTCTCAATAGATTAGATAGGCAACCTACAGAATGGGAAAAATAATTGCATAGTTTATGCATCTGACAAAGGTCTAATATCCAGCATCTATAAGGAACTTAAATTTACAAGAAAAAAATAGAGAACCCCATTAAAAAGTCAGCAAAGGACATGAATAGACACTTTCCAAAAGAAGACATACATGCAGCCAACAAGTATGTGAAAAGGAGCTCAACATAATGGATCATTAGAGAAATGCAAATCAAAACCATAGTGAGATACACCTTACACCAGTCAGAATGGCTATTATTAAAAAGTCAGAAAATGACAGATGCTGGTGAGGTTTCAGAGAAAAAGCAACACCTATAAACTGTTGGTAGGAGTGTAAATTAGTTTCAACCATTGTGTAAAGCAGTGTGGCAATTCTTCAAAGAGCTAAGAATTTCAACGAGCAATCCCATTACTTGGTACATACCCAAAGCAGTATAAATTGTTCTATTATGAACGTAATGCATGCATATATTCATTGCAATGCTATTGACAATAGCAAAGACATGGAATCAACCTAAATGCCCATCAATGGTAGACTGGATAAAGAAAATATGGTACAAATACACCATGGAATACCATACAGTCATAAAAAGAAACGAGATCATGTTCTTTGCAGGAACATGGATGGAGCTGGAAGCCATTATCTTTAGCAAACCATCACAGGAACGTAAAACCAAATACTGCATGTTCTCAATTATAAGTGGGAGCTAAATGATAAGAACACATGAACACATAGAGAGGAAAAACTGCAGCCTCCCTGAGGGTGGAGGGTTAGAGAAGGGAGAGACTCAGGAAAAATCACCAATGGTCACTAGACTTTATACCTGAGTGATAAGGTATATCATGAGTTTATCTATATAAAAGCAACCTATACATGTACACTTGAATTTAATATAAAAGTTAAAGGTATCAACAAAGTGGTTGGCTTGAGAGATGGAATTTGTTGGAAACAGGCATGAAGAACCCTCAAAAGATAATGGAGATTTTTATATCTTCTTCTCAGAGATGTTCACTTGAATACATTAGCTTTTTTTCTTTATAAATTTTACCTTATTGGGATACTACTTGGAAAGAGAATAAAGTAAGTTAGCCTCTGATGAAATGTATCTCTAAAAGGAACTGTTTTACAGGATCTTAATAGATTTAACAGATTTTAATAGGTTAGGCAATATAATTTATGTTATCAAGTAATAACTTATGAGATTGCTATGCTTTAAAACCCAATTTGGGAAATTATTATTTAAATGGTACTTAACATTTAAAGAAGACATTATATTATAACTCATTTTTAAAAAATAAATGCTTCCCTCCAAAATTCTTTTGGAAAACTGTCTTGGGTTTGCATAGCTCATTGATGAGTAATTCCAGATAAATGACACATTACTGCAGAAAGTTGAAGTTGTGGTTTGAATTTCACTCTCTGAAACAAAACTCATTCTCAAAAGTAGATGTTAGTGAATGGGACAAACTGAAAGATGTTACAAATCATTTGTCAAGAGTGGCAAAAAAAAAAATGAAGCAACAAATAGAGTGAACATGACTATAGATGTTAGTCAAAAATGGGATGTCACTATAGATTGAAAAGATAAAGAGCTATTAAATGTATTTTAGGAATTATTGGAAAATTATAAATACTTATGTCAAATATTTTTAATGTAAAAGAAAAATTTAAATTTCTAAAATAATATAACTTAGAAAAACGGATCCAGGAAGAAATAGGGAATATTTACAGTTTTATAGCAATTTAAGAAATGGATCTGGTGGATACTAGTCTTCCCACAAATAAAAATCATCAGTCCCAGATAAAATTATAGAAGAGTTCTACTCAACATTGAAGGAAAAAATAACAATCCAAATTTATCATATAATTCCTGCATTTATAAAAATAGCAACCAAACACTGTACAACTTATATTATTAGGCTAGTCAAACATTAGAATTACTTCCTAACCTGTGTCCTTGCCCCTCTCCCACCTCCCCCAGATCTACCCTTCACTCTCAGTGTGATTTTTCTAAATGGAATCTGATTATGCCAGTGCTTTAGGGACACTCAGGGGTTCTTCATTATCACCAGCACAAAATGTCAGTGTTCCTTCTTCTGGTAACCTGTCTCCTCACTCATTTCATTTCTTGCCTACCTTTCCAACCTCATAATTCACTGCTTCCCATTGTGTTGTCGTTGCAGTTTTTACAAGATGCCTCTGATTTTTACTTAGATGCCCTCTGACTTCACACTCCTGCTTTTCAAAACTAGGTTTAGTTAGTCCCTCTTTTGGACCCATAGAGAACTTTTGTCTGTCTTTACAACACCTATTCCACCTTATTGAACTCTGCTTATTATAATAATTTGTTTTCTTCATGATGTTGTAAACTCCTTGAAGGAATTTGTTTGTGAGTCTTTGGGGTCCAGCAAATGCCTGGCACGTGGCGGGATACATGCTCTACTTCAGGCACATCTTGGATAAAATGCTCTTTAGTACAGCTTGTCAGTCATCATCAAGTAGAATCCTATATCTATGGGAAAATACACTCCAGGTTACAATGAACAGCCAAAATTACTCCTTTAGAATATAACCTATTTCTAAGTCAGAGTCTGTCTCTATAATGATGAAAAGTTTCTCACAAGTTTGGGATATGGAGAGACAATAAAAGCATCACTTTTCTCTCCTAGGTACTTTCAAAAGACAGAAAACTCACAGTTGCTCTAATATGAGATACCAATGATATTGGGAAACTTTCTTTAGTGCACAGACACATGGCATCCTGAAAAAAAATCAATGTTTTACCTTCCTCCCTGCTGAGTTTCATTTTGCAATAGAGAACTATCATTATAAGCACCCCCCCAAATATACCTGTTCAGTTTTTCATCTGTGAACAACACAGATTGCAATTAAATTCCAAAATAGTTACCCCAGAGTCCTCCCTAGAATTTTAAATATTTGGCCTTTAAGATAACTTGATCCTTTTGCTGTTGAGTCAGTAACATAAAACCAAAAACAAACAAAAAAAGGTTTAAAAATTATCAAAGTCACAGGCAGTGCAGAGGACTTACTTCAGAACATGTGCTATAGGAAATACAGCCTTACATAGAGAAGTCACTTATGAGGCCACTGAAAGATATTTCATTCCCCTTCCCTGCATTGTCACCTACAGTTCCCAGCAGATGAAGGAGGTCTCATCCTGGCTGCTCCTCAGCATCTTTCTTTCTAGGGTGTCAGGAACTCAAAATACATGAGGACATTTTTGTGAGGGATCTTGATAGTGGAAAATTACTGGGTATTCCTATTTTTGGAGGAAACTGAAGAAGCAGGATGAGGCTAGGGAACACCACAGTGCCAAGGTCATGAGACTAGTACAAGACTGGAAACAGCAAGCACGACTTTTGGCATTCAGTCTGTTCCTCTGACCACTGGACCCTGAAAACAGGTGCTGGAACCGTATGGAAAGCAATTAGAGCTTCCATCCAGACTACAGCCTTTTGCCAATGTCAAAAAGGTGACAAGGTTACCAGCCTGGGGAATTCCACACTGTGGCTCTCTTCCTTCAGTATTATGCCAGAAATGCATTTAATGATGGAGTTCTGCCATTTATGATATGTGTCACTTTGGGAAAGCATAAGAAACTAATGCTAATGCTAATTATGCCATTTCATCTATCTGAGACCAGCATTTATTCATATAAATATCTGAGACCAGCATTTATTAAGCATGGTGCAGAGATTACACTTGATTTCCCCTCAGTTCTCTTTCACTGTTTTTGCATGTAAGTCCTGGGAAAGATAATATTGCTCTGCACAGCAAAGGACTTAAATGAATCAGATATTGTCTGGGTATAGGTACTGCTAAGAGACCAACTTCATTATCAGTTGTTAGCATGGTTATTGCAACATCTAGTTTCCTGCAGACTAGACTTCGAAGAGAAGGCAGGTCACAGCCCTGTAATCCAAAGAAGGGAAGCAAAAAGGAAGAGGAGACAAAGCATTAACTTTAGAGTCCCATTTCTCTTTCCTACTAGCTGCATATTGAGGAGCAAGTTACTTCCACAACCAAAGCCCCAATTTATTTATCTGTAAAGTAAAACTAATAGTTTTGTTTGCTGAAGGCTTTAAATATATTACTATATATAAAGAGTCTGACACAGTTTTTGGCACACAGCAGGTACCCATTGAATGTTAAGTCCTGTTTCTTATTTTTAAGACTTACTTTTCTAAGAGAGCTCAGAGAAAAGATGTGGTCCAATAACCAGATATTACCTATTAAACTGAATTAGAGGCAGCTAATTATATCTTTGGTAGCTTGATTTCAGAGAATTAGCAGCATAACTTTTTGGGCTTTGTTTGAATTCTTGGTCAGGTTCTATATAGATAAACTCAAGATGTAAACAATAATCCTACTAACTTAGTACTATACTAGAGTAATTTGAATATTTAAAACAAAGTCCATTTCTTTCAAAAATTGCACCATTAAGCTGGTTTTCCATCTCAACCCTGTACTATTAAACAACTCCAACATACCCAGTTTTACTTACTACAGTCTCCTTCAAGCCTTGTTGCTTGCTTTCAGCCTGTTCGCAGGTGGATCTAATCTTCCCTTCCTCTCCCTCCTTTCCTGCCTTCCTCCCTTCCACTCTTCCTCTCTTTCCTCCCTTCCTTTCTTTCCTTCTTCCTTTCTTTCCTCCCTTCCTTCCTTCCTTCCCTCCCTCTTCCTTAAGTTCTGGGGTAAATGTGCAGATCGTGCAGGTTTCTTACATATGTATACACGTGCCATAGTAGTGGTTTGCTGCATCCATCGCCTCATCGCCTACATTAGGTATTTCTCCTAACGCTATCCCTACCCAATCCCCCCACCCCCCAGGCCCAAGTGTGTGATGTTTCCCTCCCTTTGTCTGTCTGTTCTCATTGTTCAACACCCACTTATGAGTGAGAACATGCTGTGCTTGTGTTTGGTTTTCTATTCTTGTGTCAATTTGCTGAGAATGATGGTTTCCAGTTTCATTCATGTCCCTGCAAAGGACATGAACTCATCTTTTATTAAAAAATCTTTTATTATTATTATTATTGTTATTATTTTTTATTGCATTTTAGGTTTTGGGGTACATATGAAGAACATGCAAGATTGTTGCATAGGTACACACATGGCAGTGTGATTTGCTGCCTTCCTCCCCATCACCTATATCTGGCATTTCTCCCCATGTTATCTCTCCCCAACTCCCCACCTCCTGCTGTCCCTCCCCTATTTCCCCCAGACAGACCCCAGTGTGTGATGCTCCCCTCCCTGTGTCCATGTGTTCTCATTGTTCAACACCCACCTATGAGTGAGAACATGTGGTGTTTTTCTGTTCTTGTGTCAGTTTGCTGAGAATGATGGTTTCCAGGTTCACCCATGTCCCTAAAAGGACATGAACTCATCGTTTTTTATGGCTGC